>LGRX02021960.1:0-10423 GCA_001247695.2 Cymbomonas tetramitiformis
CGCGACCACCTCCGCCTCCGCCGGCGCATCCGCCTCCACCTATGCCTCCGCCTCCGCCTGCGCATCCGCTTCCACCTCTGCCTCCGCCTCCGCCTCTGCCCCCGCCCCGGCCTCCGCCCCTGCCTCCACCTCCGCCTCCACCTCTGCCCCCCCCGACAGCCGCTCCCCCGAAGAAGAAGAAGAAGGGGAAGTGTGGGGCTCGCGACGGATACAACAAGCGGCACAGGACCTCGTGAACCATTGGTCCTCTCGTGTCGGCTAGTGTCCCCCCGGGAGGAGGAAAGTGGCTGTCCCTCGGGAGAACTGGTCCTCTGCTTGACCGCGGTAGGAGTCTTGCCGAGGCACCTCAGGCAGTGGTCTGCACGCAGTAGATCCCTCTCGAGACCTCTGCCCTGAACGGCTAGCGCCTGACCCCAGGCGGCGCATCCTCACACTTCATTCAGACATCCGGGTCGTAACATCTACTTATAATCAGAAGCCTATCCGATTCCGAATTTCCGATTGTTGTGCATGCCCTGCAATGAATGCCTGCAGTGAATGCCTGGGAGGGGGGAAATGGGGGGCTCGCAGTGTGCGCCTCAGGGGGGTGGTTGGGGAGGTTTGCCCTTTCCTTGGGGATGTAGGTTTTTGGTTCCTGACTGGCGGCACACACTTTCTGGCCCTCAGGGCGCTATGCGTTCCATAAGGAGGGGGGCCGCAGGGCGTGGGAAGGGGCGCAACCTGGACTGGGGAGACACGAGATTGCAATGCGCCGCAGGTGTTCATGGGTGGGACCCGAGATTGCAATGCGCTGCAGGTGTTCTTGGGTGACGCGTGCAAGGGTCTCTGGGCAAGGGGCGGGCGCATGGCAAGGCTCCTCCGAGCTCCTTGGTTGATGCTTGGGGGTAACACCACTCGCGCCGCTCAACTAAAGAGGGAGGGGGCGCCACTGTGCGAGGCAACGCGCTCATCGAGGCTCAATCATCTGGGGAGGTCATCCACTCATATCATCTGGGGAGGTCATCCACTCATATGGGGAGGTCATCCACTCATGTAGCTCATCGAGGCTCAATCATTCGAGCTCGAGGCTCAATCATCTGGGAGGTCATCCACTCATGTAGGCCAACTCTTTTATCCTGCCTTTTTGGGGGGGCGCAGACTGCTATGACGTTGCCAGGTGGCGGGTGCCTCGAGGTTCGCCTGCACACTCGTGTTCTCGGTTCCGACATTCTCGGGGGGAATGCGAGTTTGTGGGGCGCCTTCCGCAGGGGAACGTCATGGCTGTTTCGGAGAATGTCTGCACTGGGTTCAGGCTCCGGCCATGGGTACACCACCCGGCCCCCCACGGTTCGTGTGCGGGCTGTCTCTCCTGGATAGGAGGGCAGTGGGAATACTGTCCCTGTCTCTTGCGACCACTAAAGGGGCAACCCTCATGGCGCTGGCCCAGAGGTTGCTGCTTGGGGGTAACACCCCTTGCACCGTTCAACCGGCCATAGCTTCTAGGGCGGGGTGGCACCCGTCCATACCCACCACCAAGGGAACTTCGTCTTGGCCCGAAATTCGGGCGGGGCGGCCCGTGGGCGTGGAGCTTAAGAGATTCCAATGCACACGTTTCGTCAAAAGCTGACATTGACATTGACATTGCAGGATGCCGGCGCGGACCTGAGCCATGCCGCCAATGACGGCCGCACGCCTGTCCCGCAAGTCCCGCAGCCGGCGAAGCTCCTGCCAGCGGGTGGCGAAGAGGGGTCAAGCAGGCCTTTACCTCCCTTTAACCCTCATGGGGGCGAGCAAGTCCCGCAGCCGGCGAAGCTCCTGCCAGCGGGTGTTGTACAGGGGTTAAGCAGGCCTCTACCTCCCTTTAACCCTCATGGGGGCGAGCAAGTCCCGATTCCCGGCGGAGCTCCTGCCGACGGGTGTTGTACAGGGGTTAAGCAGGGTGGTGCCTCTACCTCCCTTTAGCCCTCATGGGGGCGAGCAAGTCCCGATTCCGGCGGAGCTCCTGCCAGCGGGTGGCGAAGAGGGGTCAAGCAGGCCTCAACCTCCCTTTAACCCTCATGGGGGCGAGCAAGTCCCGATTCCGGCGGGCTCACGCCCGGCGGTGGCGAAGAGGGGTCAAGCAGGCCTTAACCTCCCTTTAACCCTCATGGGGGCGAGCAAGTCCCGATTCCGGCGGAGCTCCTGCCAGCGGGTGGCGAAGACCCCAGGGTGGTGCCTCTACCTCCCTTTAGCCCACATGGGGGCGATGTAGTGGGTGAAAAGAAAAAGAAAAAACCACGCCCGTCGGGCGTATGAGTAAATTGATTTCCCCGGCCCTACTCTGGGCCGGACCGCCACGAGTGGCGGCCATGTTGGGACAATTTATACTGGGTGGTTCTTGTCTTTCTCCTCCTCTTGTTTTTCTTGTCTGAGTTTTCTGTATAGCTGGTAGGTGCTGTGTGCATAGTTTACTGTCAGGTCGTGTATTCTCTGTAGTGCCTGTGTGGCCTCTTTTCTGTTGAGTCCAAGTTGCTCGAGTATGTCTTGGTTGTGTTTGTACACCGTGCCTGTTCTGCCCACTGCAAACACATGAAGTTTGGCACGGAATCCGTGCCTGCGTAGCAATTGTAGTAGCGGTCCGTATTTCTTGTATTTTTCCAGGAGTTTGGGTCCCCATTTTTCGTCATCGGTGTGGGCCACTTCAATGAGGTGTAGGTTCCTTACCCTTGCTGGTGCTTCCTGTTGTGTGCATTCCCATCCGTCCTCCAGGTCTTCCAGACCCTCTATCATGACTATGTCTACAAAACTCGGTATTGTGTCGGGCCCATCATTTCTGCCTGGGTTGTCCTTCCCGTCGTGTCTGCATTGCCCCCTAGTGAGTATGTAATTTGGGAGTACCCTTGGCTTATTCCCTGGGTCCCTCTTTTTTCCAGTGTAGGCGAGTACTTTGCATCCCCCTTTTCTATGGTGGTCAAGTATGTGTTTTAGCTCATCTGCGTGGGCATCTGCTCTGTCCGTGAACATCCCTCTCATTTGTGGGTTGTTGCATCCCCCTAGGGCGTGCCCTACCCTCATGAGGAAGCCCTTTGCGTAGTCCACCCCTTTGTGTCCGCATCCTTCCAGGGTGCACCTCCCGCTCCCTCCGGTTGAGTTTTTCGCCGTCTCATAGTCTTGTGCTGGCAGTATTCTCAGTCTGCATTTGAGTATTGTTTTTCGTACCGCAAATGTGGCTCTTTTCCAGAAGCCGTTCGCTACTTTGTGTAGTGGCGTGTCTCCTTTGAGGTGCTTCATTGTTTCGTTTAGCCAGCTGTCTGTGGTCCTGCCCTCTTGAACCGAGGGGGCGTTTCTTTTTTCCGTTCTGCTGTGTGCCATATCGTGTTTTCGCTGTTTCCATCTTGTTCTGGGCATCGGGTCCTCCATTACTGCATGGACTCTGGACTCCTCTGTGACACGGTCATGGTGAGCTTGTCTTTCTTTTGTCGGCTCCCCTTGCGGCTTTTCCCGCTGCTCAATGAGTTCATTTAGCATGTCAAAGATTTCATCGTTATTTTGTACCTCTTGGGTCATTTCTAGTCTCTCTGCGAGCTCGTTGAGCTCCTCAAATATTTCCCCCCCTTCGGAGGGTGGGGGTGGTGTCCCTGCGGGTTCGGGTTCGTCTCCTCGGGTGGGGTCCCCTTTGCCCTCTGTTTGTTGGTATTCTTGGTGCTCCTGCACCTCCCGCATAAGGAGCATCTCCTCTTCCTCCGTTTGTTCCATCATGGCTTTTATTTGCCTGTCTTCCTCGTCTCGGGTCTGGTTGGCTTGCTGCTGCTGGTTGGGTACCGGGTCCCGTATTGTCGTTTGTTCCTCTTCAGTTTGTTGCGCTTGGTCATGGTGCGCCTCCCATCTGAAGTTGCGCTCAGTTTTCGGTTGGTGGGTCCAGGTTGAGGGTTCTCCCTGGAGGTCGGCCATTTTTGCTGAGAGTCTACTGTTTTCTTGGGCTTGACGTTCACGGAGTAGTGTGGTTACGTACTTTTGTACCGCGAGTTTTCCTTTTAGCTCTCTGCTGTTCGAGTCATCGTCTGGTATCATGGGTTTGACTTTTATTGTATCGTTATTATCCCACGCTTCCGTGAGGGTTCCCGTAGTACAGGCTTGTTTGGCTGCCTCGTCTGCTTTTTCGTTCCCCACAATTCCCGTGTGTGCCTTGACTTTTAGTAGTGAGACAGTGTGTCCTGCTGCTACTAATGCCTCAATGTTGACCAGTATGGCATATAGGAGGTCTCTTTGCTGGTGGTGTTCCATGTTGTGGGGTTTCGTTCTCATGCTCTCCAGTTGTCTAATGGAGTTGGCACTGTCCGTGCAAATGGTGAGTCCGTTGCCACTTGGTGGTGGCGGGAGCGTCACCGCTTTTTGTATGGCGAGAAGTTCCGCTCTGTTCACCTCTTGGTCTTCGCCTTCCCATCGAATCATGTGGGCCTCCCCTTCCCCGGTCCTGGGGTCCCATACCGCAGCTCCTGAGGCCCATTCTTTGCCTCCTTCTTCTGTTTCTATTTCTCTTTTGCTCCCGTCCGTGTAAAGGTACGAGGCTGCCTTGTGTGCCCTTAGAGGGGAGGGGTATGTCAATTGGGTTGGTGTGTCCCTCGGGGCTTGGTTCCTGGGGTCCTCTGTTTGGTCTCTTGTCAGTTCCCATCTCCTTCCTTGGGCTCCCGGTTCGTGTTCGGGCCAGAAGTCAGTGGGGTATCTGACAACTTTTGACCTCGCTACTTTGTCCCATATCGTTTGGGCGTCATTCTGTCTTGTAAGCCTGGTGTGTAAAGTGTTGGCTTCCACCACCTGTTGTACGGTGGGGGGGTGTATGTTCCATTTGCCTCCTCTGCTTCCGGGGAGGAGTTCCCATTTGGCTGGTCCTTCTTCCACATGGAGGTGGCTGTCCTCCCACCAAGTTTCCACTTCCGCTTGTACGTTGCAGCACTGGGGGCAGAGGTCGTTCCTCAAATGTGGCCCTGTGCTGCACATTCTTCCCATTGCATTCGTCATGTCCTTTGTCTTAATTTCCGGGAGTTCGTATCGCTGCCATGGTCTTGTGTCGACCACACAGTCTACACTGGGGGTGCGTACTTCTTGGTTTGGTTCATTCGCATCGTGTAGGTTTGCCTCCCTCATCGGCTGTTTGACAGCTGAGGTGGTGCGGACCTTACTTTGCGGGCAGGTTGTGAGTGCCCTCCTTATACAGTCTGCGGCAGTGTCTGGGTCCCCGCAGTGTGCTTGCCATCCTTCTTTGTTGGCCACTATCAGCACCCGGAGGTTCCAGTTGCATTGTTTCGCTTGTTGGTGGGTGGCACCCATCCAGTGGTCAGGGGGTAGAAATGTGAACTTGCCTTGTGGTATTTCTAATAGTTCGTGTATTAGGTGCCCTGTATGTGCATTGTAGAGTTTCCTGTACGGGGTTTTCTCATATGTCGGGTACACCCCGACCCCGAACACCGGTTCTTGTGTGGTGGTGGCCGCTATGGCAAAGTCCAGTGCCTTTTTGAGGTCCTGTGGTGTGTATTCTGGGTTGAACTGGTAGGCTCCCAGTTTCATCCAATTTGCTGTCCAGGCCGAGCCTCTGGCCCCGAACACCTTGTCTCTGTCATACTTGGCGTAATACGTTGTGGTGTTGTGGTGGACATTGAGGGGTGAGGCGAACAGTTCGGTGGTAATTCCGAATGCCTGTTGTAGTGCCCTTTGCATTTGGGCAGGGAATGTCCAATGGTTTTGCAGGTTCTTTTTTCGTTCCTCCTTTTCTTCTTTGCTTGAGTACCTAATGAGGAGGTGCCCTATTTCCTCCTCGAACGTGGAGACCTGTATTTTGTGGTCCTCCCACATTTCAGTGCGTAGTGTACGCTGGTGTGGGGTTTGGTGGTGCGTGGTACCCACTGCCTGGGTGTACCTTTCGTGTAGTCTGAGAAGCTTTTCTTTCGTGAGGGTGCCTATGTATTTCCCATTCCTGTGGTAGCTGTGGGCGAGCTCCCCCTCCAGTCGTATCTGGCAGTGGTGCTCTCTGTTGTCCACAATGTCTTGTTCTGGGTTGGTTTCTGTCGGGTCCAGTGTTAGGTTCTCCGCATGTAGTGTGGGCCAGGCCTGCCCCAGGTGCGGCCTCCCGGCCAGTATTTCTCTGAGGCCTGTGGGGTGGGTCACCTGGGAGCCCCTTGCTCGCAGTCTTCTATTCAGGGTTAGGAAGGTGGTCGCGCTTTGGCCCCTTCGTTTGGCTAGTTTCAGGTAGTCGGTTATGGTTTCCCTTGTACTCCACGAGTAGGAGTCATCCCCCTCTGAGTGTCTCCACTGGGTTCTGTACTGCGTCACTAGGGAGTGTGGGTCTGTTGGGTCAACGAGTAGGGTCCTCTTTGCCACAATCTCTTTCGGCTTGTCAATCGTTCGGCCTTTCTCGAAGCCTGCTTCAAGTTTTTCGGCCATTGGGTCTATTTCATCTATCCATTTGGTTTGTGAGCGTGTGTGGAGGGGCTGGGGTTCTTCCTCTTCCTCCCCCGGTACCGGGCCGGTATTCTCCGTTTCGTTAATCCTTGTAAGCGGGTGCAGGGAGAGTTGCCTGTGAATCTCTTCCCTGGGGACCAGTCTCGCCTCCCATTCCGTCATTTTTGCTCTCAGCTGCTCTGAGTCGAGGCGTGGGAGGTTAGTTCGTATTGCGTGGGAGTCCAGCGGTCCCTCCCTGGGCATGCTCCTGTATTGTTGCTTCAGTCGTCTGTTTGTAAGACTGTCGTAGAAGTCCCCCGGTTTCGCTATGTCCCTCGGTTGGGCTTCACATAGGTATGGGTATAGGTGTGCCAGGCCTTTTGCTATGGCACTGCGGTCTGTGTTGAGGGTTGCATCTGTGCATTGTTCCCTGACGTTCACCTGGCTAATCGCATGTTGGCCATCTCGGGTAGTGAGGAGCGCTAGGTCCGGGAAGTGTGCAAAAAGTTTGAGGCATGTTGTGAAATTTATCGCGGTTGGCGTGTCCTTGGGTACTGTGAGCCTGGCAGTTTGGTCTGTGCACATTGCCTGCCAGTCTGGAGGCGTCGGTATGTCCCCATCAATTATTTTGCCTGCTTTCGTTTTTCTTGTTGTTCCCTCCATTTCTTTGTCGGACTTCCTTCTGGTCGCCCCTTCTAGCTGTTCCATTATCTTTGGTATTGGGGTTTGGAGTTGTCTGAGCATCCCCTCCGTCCCCTGGGGCGTAATGTTGTATCTGAGTAGGGCATTGAGTTTCCTCAGTGTGTTGTGTTTTGTTTGGTGCCCCCCCAGAGTTTGTCGAGGTCTGTACAGTTCCTGCGTGTGGTGCTGTGGTATTCTACAAGTCCTCTGGTGGACCTGCTGACGTGGGACATTCTGAGTCTTGACTTTAGGTTTATTTGCCTCCACGCTGGGCCTCGTACCGTTCCCTTGTCCTCTTCGCTATGCATGGCCTCCAGTAGTCCGCTCCAAATCGACTGGGCGTAGACTGCTTGGAGTGGCACCATTCCCAGGCCGAACTTTTCCTTTTCCTGTGTGGTGAAAATGTTTGGCGTTCCGTTGCGGGGCAGACCCTGTATGTTCTTTGTGGCCCCTCCTATTATTTTGTTGAAGTCGTCTATTTCGCCCGCCGTGTATAGCCCCAGGTGCAGTCCATATCTGAATTTCCCCAGTATTGCGGAGTGAAGGGAGTATTCCTTTTGGTCAGGTGTTAGAGGGGAGCGTAGTAGAGCTTGTATTCTGTGGTTCATCTCTTCCTTAGCGGCCTCTTTCTCTTTGTCCCACCTGCCTGTGAATGCAAGTAGTACTCCCAGGTATTTGTACGTTTCGTCTGGCTTGAGTACCTTGAAGTGGCTTAGCTTACCGTCCAGTCCCAGCATTTTGAGGTCTGTATGGAGTTGTTCGGGTATGGAGACCCCATTTTTTATGCCGGTTATGGCTGACTTGGTGAGGTTAATTTTGAGTTCACTCCACTGTGAGAATGCCTGTAGTTTGTGTAACTGAGCCCTCATGTGGCAAATCGTAGGGCATAGTATGAGCAGGTCGTCAACGAACGCCCCTGCTGTCGTCCTGAGGGGGCCTAGCCTTTCTTGTTCTGCTGCATACTTGTGTTGGTACCCATGCTCTCCCACTTCTAGCCATCTTAACAACGGTTCCTGGTATATTATGAAGAGGAGGGGACTCATGCTGTCTCCCTGGAGGAGTCCTCTTTGCACCTGTACAGTTTTGTGTGAGGTTTCCCCTCCTACTCTGGTGTTCATGGACATTGTGTCATGGCTTTGTGTACCTAGGACATCCCGCACCACCTGTGTGAGTTCGTCGGGAATTCCAAGGTACTGCATCGTTTGGAGTAGTTTGTCGTGGTCCACTGAGCCGTACGCGTTTTCGAAGTCTACATACAGGCCATGTAGTTCTCGTCCTGAGACGTTTGCATCCTCAATCGCGTTGGTTACTCTGGTGAGTTGTCGAAGCGTGTTCCTTTTTTCCCTTGAGCCTTCCTGAGCCTGGGCTAGTATTCCTTGCGTTTCGCAGAACGTGGAGAGCATGTTTGCTATCTGTGAGGTGTACAGCTTGAATACCCCTTCGAGCAGGGCTATGGGTCGGTAATTTTGCTGTAAGGTGACATCCCCTTTCTTGTGGTGGAAGCAGAATGTCCCTTTTTTCCAGGTGAGAGGGACATGCTTGCTGTTCCACATTTCCAGCATGAGTGCATGTAGTGGGTGAGTTGGAGGGCGATGCAGTGGGTGAGCGGGGGGTGGTGTTTGGTGGCCCGATTCCGGCGGAGCTCCTGCCAGCGGGTGGCGAAGAGGGGTCAAGCAGGGTGGTGCCTCTACCTCCCTTTAGCCCACATGGGGGCGATGTAGTGGGTGAGTTGGAGGGCGATGCAGTGGGTGAGCGGGGGGTGGTGTTTGGTGGCCCGATTCCGGCGGAGCTCCTGCCAGCGGGTGGCGAAGAGGGGTCAAGCAGGGTGGTGCCTCTACCTCCCTTTAACCCTCATGGGGGCGAGCAAGTCCCGATTCCGGCGGAGCTCCTGCCCGCGGGCGCGGAGTCTCGGTGTACTTTGTAAACGGACCTAATGGGCGGGCGTGTGCCGCCCGGAAAGGGGAGACGCACTGCAGCAACAACTTCTTCGTGCGCGTCAGCGAAGCGGGCGAGCTGTGGTACCACTGCCTTGCGGGGACCTGCTCGGGGGATCGGAGGCTCCAACCGCCACGGGCGGTCGATGAGGGCGTTTTTGGGGGCGTTTCCTGCCTCTGGTATCTGACCTCCGGGTCGGTATCAGCAGGGCAGGAGAGCGGTGCGGAGTTTATTGGACTCTGCGTCGGGAAGGGCACTCCGCCTCCAAGCGGTCCCTCCTGGTACGCGTGCGCAGCCGGACTGAAGGCTGCTGCACGGCTAAATGGAGTGCCACCCCCGTCCCGCCCCTTTGGGCGGCCGGGTTGTCCTTGTGCCTGTTCTGTACTTGTTTGCTTCTTGTGCTTCGTCGCCCTGTGTCCGTTTCTCATCCCTCTTTTGTCTTTTGAATTTGTGCACTCGTGCATTTCTTTTGGCAGCTAGGCCCTCCGTTCAGTGTTGCACCAACCTTGTGCAGCCTCCTGCCTGCCGGCTCTCTCCCCCTCTTCCCCTCTTGGCTGCTGTCTCTCTGCCCCCTCTCCTGGTCTGTGGCATGTTGCTCTCTGCTCCCCCTTGCCTCTTGCCTCGGCAGCCCCCTGCTTGCCTCCTCCTCCTTCCCTCTCGCCTTTGCTCGAGCCATGGCAGCCTCCTGCTTGCCGGCTCTCCTCCCCCCGCCCATCTTCTTCCCTTGAGCCACGGCTGCCCCCCGCTCGCTTCTGCTTGTTGCCCCTTTGTCCCTTGGCCTAGCCCTGGTCCAGCTCTGTTCTGAGATGCTCTTCGTGCTTCGTCGCCCTGCTCTGCTTGCTTCTGCTGGCCTCTGCTGGTTGCTCCCCTTCTGTTCCTCGGCCTGGCCGCCTCATGTGCGTCGGCCTGCCTCTCGTCTCGCCTCTCCCTCTCTCCCCCCTGCGTCTGCCCTGTCCCCCTGTCCCCTGTCCCCCGAGGCGGCTGGACATTCCAGCACCCTGCCACGCTTGGGAACGACCCCGATGATGCCTTCGTCCCCTGCGTCTGCCTCTCTCTTCCTCCCTCCCGCGCTCCCCTGCTTCCCTGGAGTGCTGTCTGTCCCTCGTCGCCCCTCGCTTGCCTGCCTTGCCTTGTGGGAAATTCATTCCCGGGTGTTGTGACTTGCCGATGAGTGACGCTTGGCTGAGTGTGGGGCTCAGAGGGGGGGTGGTGCGGCCGGCGGGTGGGGCTCGGAAGGGGTGTGGTCCATTGCTTGGCTGGAGTGCGGGGCGCGGCAGTGTTGCGATGCGTGGCCTGAGTGTGGGGCCCGGCGGAGGTGTGTACAGCTTGAGTTTGGGGTGGCTTGGGGTGGTGCATGGCTTGGGTGAAACACAACAAGGGTGCGGTGCATGGCCTGAGTGGGGGGACCGGCAGG
>LGRX02021961.1:0-33656 GCA_001247695.2 Cymbomonas tetramitiformis
GCAGGTTCCATGTTTTCCCCGCGTTCGCTGGCGCAGGTTCCATGTTTTCCCCGCGTTCGCTGGCGCAGGTTCCATGTTTTCCCCGCGTTCGCTGGCGCAGCTTCTATGGCCAGGCGCAGGTTACTTTATCTTGGCAGATATCGAAGCCACACCACGCACCGTGGCATCATGCGCATTGACACGCTCTGACACCATGCACCGTGACATCACGCTCTGCTAGAGGCATTCCTTGCATTCTGCGTCATGCAAAGTGGCTGGCCCTACGTGCTTGCAGGACACAATCTATTCGCTGGTGATAAGGAGAACACTGCAATGTCTTTCTGCTCCTTAATTACATTTGCCATCGGTTTCACTTGTTTGCGTGTCTTTTGGGGTGAGCAGAGGAGCTGCGGAGAGAAAAAGACATGCAGGAACGTACAAAGCGTCTAGACCTGGAAGCAAGAAAGTTGAAGGTGTTGGCCCATTTCCGGAGTTCCTCCATCTGTTCAGGGGGCTGCCCTATAGTTGTAACGCCGGGCGATTGATGAAAACACTGGCCCCGTAGCTGAGATTAACACATACACCTGGATGTATATCGGCCGAGTACAATATCCACCATGCATGTCTCTTGGATGGCGTTCTCGTATATGTGGAATGCTGTGATTGAATCCATGCTTTGCAGGCGAACCCTGACAATGATTTCTTTGCAGGAGAATAATAAAAAGGGCAACAAGGAGCTTCAGGACTTTTTACGAAAGCAAATGGATGAGAAGCGGGAGCGCGGGATGGAGGCCAAGAGTGAGCGCAATGCCCCGATGGATCGACCGTTGCTCCCAGCAGAAACCTCAGTGCGTGGTGGGAACCAAGATCAGCATATGCGGAAGACCCAGTATAGAATGGAACTGCAGGATCAAATGTGGGAGCGAGAGTTTGAGAAATATATGGAATCTGAGAAGGAACGATTGCAACGTGAGCAGTATCTCGCTATGGTGGAGGATCAGCTTTATGACGAGACTCAACAAAAAAAACTGGAGAAGCAGCAGCAAGAGGAAGACCTGAGAGCGGCATGGGATAATCAAGCCAAGAATAGGAGGTAGCAAAGGTACATTAGAAACGTTTGCTGCATTCTACATTTGACGATCAAAGGTGGTGTAGGCCGTACAAACTGGAGACCTCAGTTTGAATCGGCCTGAGCACATGGCAATGCATTGCTGTGGACATGATTATATTTAGGTGATGAGCACACTAAAACATCTACATGACTTCTAGCGCTATTACATCAGGGGTATTTGAATATATAATGTGTGATGCTGAGAAATGCTTTGCCTTCGAGTGGAATCCATTTAAGACCCCTTCTGCGCCCAGATAGGGGCTTGCTGAGTTCTAGGAGACCATGTCGTTGATACGCGGCTCAATCGAATGATATTGATGTCCCATGTATTATTTTGCAATGTTTTGCTATTGCTTGATGCAGGAGTCCTGTAACTCTGATATGTTAAATTTCGATGTCTAGAAAAACTGCTTATATTGGGGGCTTTTGCTGTGGATAGTTTCCTAAGCTACCGGAGACCCGCAACAGCCACGGCCTCGTAGAGGCAACGATGCTATTTGCAAGCAACGCATGCCTATGATCATCGCTATTATCGCTGGTCGAGTACTTATGAAAGTTAGTATTACGCGTGTCACTACAAGCTGTTTCTCAACCCCAATATTTTCGAGTGATCAAAGCGATATATTCTTTAAATTACATGGCAAGTGTGCGGGGGAGAGAGTCACGTCTGCTTGATGAGCGTCGGCGGGCCTGCACTACCGCCATGCTTAAAAGAAGAAAAGCCCGTCGCAGGTGCAAACAATTGGGAGTTCTCTCGTGTTTTGAGCGAATTTGAAGAGGTTTTGGTAGAGGTTTGAGGGGAAGCCCCCCCCCCCCAGCAGCACAACTTTCGCTCCGCGGGGGCTAGCCGGGGGCCCCCCTCCGCAGCCTGAACACATATATATGGAGAGCTAACCCACCCCACCCCTAGTAGTAGCGATGCCATATTGCATGTTCCCCTCTCCCCCGTGGTAAAGTTTCTCGCGCATTTCATTCAAGCACAAGTGATGCCGAGCATTTATCCGCAGCAAATCGTTGTGCGGCATCCGTGTGTTCTGATCGTTCTGGTATGATGGACGACATCTCCAACACCGAGATTTTCCTTCTGGAACTCTCGCGGGAGAACTGCATTAACAACAGCAGCATCTTCGACAGTGAACTCGGTACCGCTAACCGCTTTCAAAGTGGTCAGAGTTTCAGGTTTCAGATTTCAAATTGGCAACATGGCAGCCTGACCCCCCATTGGGGCACAGGACCCTGAGCGTTGAGTTATTTTAGCTCGTTGTGGCTTTGCCCTGATGGCCAATGAGCACAGGACCCCACTGAAAAAAAATTCCACCGCTTGAGAAGTTGCTTGTTTGTTTCGGGTACGTACATTTCCTACTATATTGTTCACCCCGACTGTTCCTCCATAGCTAGTACACGGATGGCGGGTGTGCGGGATGTGCGAATCCTGAACGAATTGTCACACCCAGGTGCACTCGGTGGGAAAATATACCCGCTTGGTATATCTTTTGAGGAATATATATATAAGGAACTATATTATTCTGGGAGCAAATTTTGATTGTTTCCGGAACAATTAACTTTTGATTTTCCCCGTAACAATGAATTTTGGCTACGAGAAAGCATATGTAGGGTTTAGTGTTAGGTTTTTAGGGTGCCTGACTACTGGATAAACCCCATAAACTCTCACTAAACCCTAAATGAGAAATAGAGAATCGTAACCCACCCAAACCCCGATCGGTCGAACGGTCACTCGCTACGGCCTACCGACTGTACTCGGACAGTCATCACCGACACAGGTCTCATGACGGATATACCTACTCTGAGCTCGGGGCCTGCACCGGGACTCCCGGTCAGGGCTACCTGCCCAGAACCTAACATTCGGTACTCCGTATGCTACTGGGTGACAATCCGTAGGGTTCAGCATAACGCCGATAGCTATCGTTATTATTTACAGCTCATCGTATATCACTATATGGAGGGCAGGGGGCATTGTTTTGGGTGGGAAGGCCCCAATTTCGGACAATGAATCTGCCCACCCGAGCAGCACATCTTAATAACGCCTAGCGCCCGCCCTAGTTTACCCCCCTAGGAGCGCCCTTAAGTATGTGTTTTCCCGAAAGTCGGGCCTTCTGAAACCCAGCCAGAAGTCCCAGTGCAGGCCGATTTCAGATCCCAAGAGGTCTGTCCAGAGTGTGGCGATATGCGGCGGTAGGGGCGTGGTTGGGGAGGGAACACCATCGGTCCTACCTGACGCTTTTTTGCAGGGCCCCTACCATGTGCACCCACTATCGGGAAAGCCAATCAGAACATGCCAGCTCAAAGATGCCATTGCAATATGACTTTTGTAAGTGCACAAATGGCCAAACACCATTGGTTGTCGATGACGAGCGAGCGACAATAAAGGAGGAAGAAGAGGTGGAGCGACATTTGGTTAGCTATATGCAGTATATACCACATATGGGATGGCAATCATGCATGCATCTTACATGTTACACTGACGGACCTTTATCTCATGATTTGCTAACATCTTACCCAGAAAGAATGCATTACCAATAACAATCGATCTAGGGGATCTCTACTAGGCCATGGCCATCTCGTTTGATCTCGAGCTGATAAGAGCTGCCACACGATGTGTGACTCTGCTATAGCCAGTACGCCGCATTGCCGACCATTCTGGGTTATTAGCGTATAGGAGCATGTTAGTTATTCATAGAGATATCTCACTGTGATCCAACCAGTTATGATGATGCCATATTTCTTTGGGTATATATTTCCCACTATCTCCTTGGTTATGCATTGGCCATCTGATATCCGTCGTTTAGTGCATTCCATTTGACTGACGACATCATCTGAATCAAGTCTATAGTGGCTGACACCCTCGTAACCATTATAGCCAATCAGAAACGCCAATCGGTGTGGGGTGTAACCTCTCTACCTCTCACAGGCAACCCAAACCTATTGGAGCACTCAGAAGCTATAGGAGTACCCAGAATCACACACATTGGGTCTTGGGAAACAACTGGACAGCACACGCAACATACCGCAGTGAAATTATATTACAGAAAATATATTTTTGTTCGATGACGTCTTTTATGACTCTGAACCGCAGTGCTTTCATACAGTGTTTTCGTCTCCACAAGATTTCTTGATTCATCGGAAAGGCAATTGCTCTACGCAAGCAACACGATATTCTCATCATACGTTTCCAACTGTGGACGCCATGAAGTGAAAACGAGCAAAAATGAGCGTGTCCATCCCCCCAACAATTCGACCGGGAAGAACGAGGTCTATGAACTCTAAACAGCAAGGAACTGAAGTTGCGGGAGCAATCTTTTCAGACAACACCTCTCACGATCGTGAAGGAGTCGCACGTATATAGTCAGCTACTGCTCTCGCATCATGGTAGCACAGCAGATTGCCAGGCTGGGAACATTGAAGTGTAAGTGACTCGGAGAAATGACTGGTGTAGGTGAGTGATGGGTTCAGTTTGTGAGAAGCAGCACATAGGAATCATGGTCTTAAATATTGCAAGACGTGCTGGAACCGATCATTATTTAATCAGCATCGTCCTGAAGAACCCATTCTCCGAGCTAGGCACATGTGGTCAGTGAAAAGAGAAAACGGACACAGGCACTGCGAGCAATGTAGAAGCTCCTGAAGATCCACGTGCTCCTCGTTATTATTTGCTTTGATGAGTACATTCGATTAGCTGCGGCAGGGGAAAGAAAACTTAACTCGGCCAAGTTTAGGTGCTTTAGCAGTTGGGCTTGGGTGTGTGTCCTCAGTCTCGCTGTGCTTCCTCTTTCGGTTGCCTGTCCTCTCTTGATCAACCAACTCTGCCATCTGCTTCATGCATTCCCATCTAAGTGCGTGACTGGGGGCCTCAACAGAGGGCACCTGACCCTCCTCTGACATCTGCCTCACAACCTCGAGAAACGGCAGTGTTGCCACCATGAGACGGAGCTTATCTTCCACGGATCCACGCATGTCATCCGGTACGTACTCGTGCGTAAGTCCGAAAGCAAACTCGTGTACCTTCACCCGTTCGCCAACAGACTGAAGCCAGAAGGAGCCCGCGAACTCGCTGCTGAGGCGGTTGAGTAACGCCTTGTTCACAGCAACCTGGTCGTTGCTGTTCTCGAAAAACACAAAAGGCATTTTTGGGTCTGCGTGCTCCGCAGCCTGGCCAAGGCCCAGCATGTGCAGAAGCATTCCACCTCAAATATAGCCCACTGACGCAAGACTTATCCTGACGCCGAGTTTAGCGCCAACAAACAGGAGCAGTGCAAAACGCGCTTACCGCGAGGTGAACACAGCAAAAGCGAAAGCATTACGTTCTTCGCTCACGCCGACATGCACGTAACAAAGCAGGAGCAGTGCGTCCGCCACTGACTTCGCGGTGAAAACGGAGACGAGTTTAAGGGCGTGAGCGCTTCGAGGTATTTCATCTGCTGTCACGGCACTGATGAACAGTGCTGAACTTGTTTGCGCGCATCTTGTTCGACAAGTGCGCGGCTTATCATCTGGCGTTCTCACGTGAATGGCAAGAGGCTCGCTGCGATGCTTTGCGTATGCGGTGTACCTTGAGGGTGTTCTGCACGAGCGTCTCGGAGTCGGGGAACAGCTGTTTCAGGCTGGTCTCAAGTACAGTTCGAAAGGTGAGCATGCGAGAGTTATCGTTTGGGCCGTCCGCAAAGAAGTTGAGGCTGACGTTAATGCGATCGGACAACGCGAAGTCACTTTGATCGAGTCCCTGTTTAGCAGCCAGCCGTTTTGCAGTGTTCGTTCGCATCATCATCTTCTGACGTCCAGGCCGCTGACTCGCTTCTAGAGAAGTCTTAATATTGTTCGCCGCAAGACTCGTGGCGTCATCAGTTTTGCCGCTCAGGAAATGCCCTTGAAATTCTGCTATCTCCTTCATAACCTGCCTCACGCTCCTGTTCATGGTGGCATTAGATAATGCATGATTTTCCAAATGTTCTCCTGAGAGCTTCACTAGCGTCTCCTTGGTTTTTGTCGCAACCTTGTTCAAATACTGGCGTTGAATGTCTTTCTCGGCCACCTCCAGACTGCCGTAGGCGTCCCCACCCAATTCCGGACTGTGAAAACAAGCGCCAACAAAAACGGGAAGTATGGTTGCCAAAGGGCTCTGCAGTGAGCTTTTGGCTTCAAGAGCGAGATCGTACTCGAACAAGCAGTAGTCCTTGGACTCGGTGGTAACTTTTTCCATGGACTGATAGGTGTGCGATGAAACTATCGGAACGAAGACTTTGGAGTTCCACACCGCTTTGGTCAGCTTCGGCTTCCACACCTGAGTTTGCAATATGCGAGCGCACAGCGGTCTCAGAAAAAAAGCTACGAGCTGGAAATAGCTGTGATATCAATATTCTGTGACAGCAGCAAACATCTTGGTCTATTAGTGAGGGAAGGACAAATACCTCCCCCTTAGGTAGTGAATTGGAGTCCTTGAAGACACGTAGAGAATATTCGGAGGTCAGCTTGTTGTACAGTTCGTGTGCCAGATTTTTCTCCGCGATACTTCCTGAGTGGTAGCTTAAAAAGACGTCATAAATTTTGTCCTCCATTTCTCGTATTTGTCTTGATTATATATCTTATTTATTTTTCGATTGCAGAACGTGATGAGCGTAAACTGTCTTTACAGAACGAGAGGAGATCTGCACACGGGAGTTAACAGACGAATCATGCTTGCACGCTTGCTTGCCACCGAATCGTAAATCGTAAACGGTAGGTTAAAGGTTTACAGTTTAGAGTTTTGAGTTTACTAGAAAGGCAAAAGCCGAAGTCACTTGTCACATGACAGTGAATATCCCTCGCCTGGGATACACTAGGGGTGCCCAACTAAAGTTGAGCCGTCCAATGTTTTTAGATTGAGAACATCGGAAGGTCCGAAGAGATTCCTGGGGAGCGACAAAGGAATGCATCGTATTTTGATCTCTGGAATCGTACATGGACTGTCGGATTCAGAAAATTGCCACTGTTAAAAATAAACGGACCAGTTTAAGTTGTGCAGCTCTAGGATACACATACTGAATTCAAATTGGCAAATCGAAATGATGCCGACGCGAGGCGAGGGCCGAGCGGGCGGAAGGTAGGGCTCGGCTCGGGGTCTATCATGGGGAGAGAGACTTTCGCCCCCCCCCATAAAATGGGGGTGACTTCATGAAGGGGGTGACTTTGTCGTGTCACTGACAGTCACCTCCCTTTCTGTGTCACCCCTCATTGCGAGTGTCACTTGCAGTCGGTCACGTGCTTTCCGACCGACAATCCGACACACACAAAACCCTAAGTAATTGTGTTATCAAACGATTGTCTTAGCCGCGGTTTTGCCCGGTTCCTGACTGTTTCGTCCTGAAGCTGTGAATCGTATATATCTTAACTATATATATATATATCACACTCTTCGTGAGGTTATCGGCCTGTTCCACGTATTTTCGGGAGCGGTGCTTAGCTATTTCCCGTATCTATTCGCATCTACGTATCTGGCAGCGGATATATCGAGTTCGGCAGTAATCGTATATCTTTAGCTAGAGAGATAAGCGGAGCACGAAAAGCGGAGCGAACCCAAGGTCCTCGGTCACGAAGGCCGTCTGCAGCGCAGAGACCATCTTCGCGAAGAGTGCCGACGCGTGGCACTCCGTCCCGGAAAATCTGCCATCCTTGTTCTCGAACAACTTCTGACGGACGGACTTGGCGATCTTCATGTCAAAGTGCTCCCTCTGTAGGGTACGCACTAAAGCCAGGAATGCAGCTCCTGCCGAATTAGCAGCCGGTTGTGCTGCCGGCGGTGTCGTTGGAGTGTTCGCATGTCTGGCAGCAACGGAATCAAAAATTGTGGACAACGCACGTCGGCGATTCGCCATGCTAGCGGTGGATCTAGTGGAAGCAACCATGATGAGATAGACTGGAGGGACGGAGTGAGGCAATGAGACGTGAAAGTGCGGAAGTCGGGGGCGGCCAAGAAACGTGGTGGGTCGCCGATACAGGTGCTGTGAGAGATCAGGAATTCCGGGAAGTCGTGTGGCAAAGGCGGCCGATACGTAACGGTGTGGTAACCAACCAGAAGACGTAAGTCCCGTAGAAAAAATGTTCTCAAAGGCTTACAGCGCGCCGTAAATCAACCCACAAAATTTAGGCCATACCCGTGACCGCCGGCACTCTCACGCGCGGAGCGCCTCACTCCATCCCAGGCGTCCGAGCTTAGCCACTCATAGTGGCAATCCCACAGTGGCTAAATAAAGCGCAAGTGGGGCCAAACCTGGCAGATATGTAGTTCGGCAGTAATATATCTTTAGCTAGAGAGATAAACCCTGAGTTAAGGGTTTCGATATCAGAACGGTAAAGGTGTCTTGATAAAAGAGAGATAACATAAATACCTAACGGGTGTTTCCCGTCTACTGCTGACGGTCACCCAGCCTACTATAGGAAGTGACATGTGACAGTTTCGGGTGTCACAATGTCAAATCCAGCAGTATCTACGCATCTTCGTATCTTCGGCCGCGCCGTATCTCCAACGCATCCGGCTATATTTCAACGTCTGCTTCAACGTATCTCTTCACGTATCTATTCGCGGCCGCATATCTCCCGGATCTCTTCCGCGCATCTTCATCTACGTTTTCCCTTTGATTTCTCTTTCGTGTCCACTTCTTTATCAACGCATCTACTTTGTCAACACGATTTTACTTTACGCTCTGGCTGGCAGCACTTATCCTGGAGCAAAATTGGCTTATCTCGCGAAGTTTTTGACCTGACCGGCGCGGTTTTCCCCGCGAAATTTGACCCATCATTGGTTTTTTCATCGTTGTAAATAGCTAATTTTACAGAAATTTAAGTTCGTATCACCTCGAACCCAAACTTCTTCCCCTTCAGATTTTACAGTGTCAGTGCTCATGGCTTCTTTGCGTCAGCGTGCCCGCATGGTAGCGTTGCATTCTACGCTGAACTTACTTCGACAGCGACATTTTACCTCTGGCAACACTCTGGTGGTGTTTGGTGGTGCTTGCGCACCAGACATCAACCTCGACACCAACATTTCCGTCGTCGACGACAAGCTCTCTGACTTCCATGACTTCGTCTCTCCGCTTCCCTCGCCTTCGCCTTATACGCCCCCTAGTCACCATCTGGTGGTGTCTGGTGGTGCTATCGCACTCACTTCGCCCCTCGCCATCGTCCCTTTTGGGTTTCTTCCCATGCACTCAATCACGTCCCCTCTCCGCATTTTCACTTTCCACCTCCCTACCCCCTCTCCATCGACGCATTCGCTATGGTGGTGCCTGGCCGCTTTTGGCTCTGGCACCGTACAGGGATTGGTTGACCATCACCTTGGTGGCACCGTCGACACCCTCCACCATCGAGGGCACCACCGCCGCCGAAATTCATCCCCACCAAGAATTAGAACAGACATCGGCAGTTTTGTGTTGTGACCTAGCAAGCCTAGATGGCTACTACCCAAATTCATGGTCCTACCACAAGGACCAATGGGCAATTGCGGTTTCGATCACTAAATCGAATATTTGAGGCACAGGTTTCATTTGCACATGATATTTATGAGTTAAATGAATTTTATTTCTTGTAGCGGCGGCCCCCATGAGACTTTAGGTGTGTGGTTGAACGACACGCTTTAGGGGTGTAATTTCACCAAAAGCTTGAAGAAAATGGTGGTCCTACCACAAGGACCACCGTTATTTTGAGTATTAGGAGTCACATGGGGGGCTCACGGTGATGCGCATGGTTATACATCTTGAGTTTATGACCAAATAAGATAACTGAATCGGTTACTTCGCACCCTCATCATCATTTCCGCTCTATTTCAGCATGGCGCATGTTCAACACAATGCAAATTCCGAATTTAGTGAATTTCGGACTTTAGAAATTGGCATTCATCCAATCTAAAATGTACACGCCAGCCGAAAAATAAGATATTTGGATGATGTTAGACTTTCAGAAATTCGCAATACATATATACTTGAAGATTTAATGTGCTGCACACACCAACCTTGCGATATATGCCTTCTAGCAAGCAATTACGATGGCTGGCTGGTCAGCTCGCGTGACCACTGTTTTAGGGGGGAAACCAACGAGACAATATATTAGAGGGGAAGCCAACGAGCCAACGAGCCAATATATGCATTCCAACCGGGCCTACCGCCCAAATATGATTGGGACATATGTATAGGTTCAATTTGATGGTATCCGCGCAGGTGTAGTGTTGATATATGATTGGTAAAAAATTATTGAAGATGAGTCACTAATTTGCCACATTTTGAATGTTCCAAAAAATCCGTTTTGAAAAATTTGAGTGTAGAGGTTTGAAATGCGTTCGTCATGGATATATGGGATGGATATAGGCCAAACCAGCGTTCAAATAAATTAATATAGGACCTATATATACCACCTTTCATTGGTTAGACACCACAAATCACGGGAGATGGCCAATTAAATTATCGGAACAATGGTCCTCGTGGTAGGACCAAATCGTCGATTTGGTCCTACCACAAGGACTGCGGGGCAGTAGCCATAGACATGCAATTGTCGCTTAGCCATCGACCACGCGGGGATCCGCCACTAGATGGACTGAAATAGGTCCCATTGGGCCGAGTAACATTTGTGTACTAGCTAGGACCTAGGGTAAATTGTTGCATCCTGCTTGTGACCTCACACCTTCGGGGTGAGGTGGTGTCATGAAGGGGGTGACTTTGTGGCACTGACAATCACCTCCCTTTCTGTGTCACCCCTCATTGCGAGTGTCACTTGCAATCTATCTGTCACGTGCTTTCCGACCGACAATCCGACACACACAAAACCCTAAGTAATTGTGTTATCAAATTGTCTTAGCCGTTTTGCCCGTTTCTGATTGTTTCCTGAAGCTGTGAATATATATATATATATATATATATATATCTTAACTATAAGGAAGTATATATATATCACTCTTCGTGATGACTGTCTCTTCCTGTGTCACCCCTCGCGGTGTATTAGAATATCCCGGTTCAAGATATCACACAATCAGTGAACCAATATAGATAAAACTCTCTTAAGAAATAAAACCCTAAGCTAGATATACCCGGAACGTTCACGGTGTCGGAACGGTCTCGAGTCTAGCTACCTGTGACACTCGGTGTGTCACAGCACGAACTTACGGGTCAGTCATCAGTCCAGTGTTGGCTACCTAGATATCTGTCATAGGTACCGGGACTCCCGGTCAGGGCTGCCTATACAGATTTCAGCACACCACCCCAGCATTGTGGGTGGTGACTGACAGGTAAGTCAGAAAAGTCGAGCTAAGGTAGGGCAGGAGCTAGGGTGACAGACCTAACTGCTAATCAAACTGTGCAATTCTGAAACACAAATTTGAACCCTCTAGCTAGCACAAGTGCAGAAACCCACGGGCAAGGAGCTCCCGCTAAACAACTGAAAGGCACGGTGTCAGCAAACAAGATTTAAAGATTGTAGTTGTCAAAGTAGAAAAATAAAACCAAATTGAAGACCATGTTGAGGTCAAAGTACATCTCAGCACACCACCAGAGTGGTGTACTGCCAGAGCCAGAATAAAAGCTACTCTGGGTCATAATTTCCCACTGATGCCCAAACGCGCAAACGCGCACCACCTCTCCGAGCGGCCGTTTAGCCAATCATGGCCAAACTAGCAAGTGGAATAGAGCGTGGATGGGGCCACGACCTACCAGAATATCCTAGTTCACTAGATATCAGAGGGTCCCGAACTCTGTGGATAAACTCTCTCAGATAAATAAACCCTAAGCTAGATATACCCGGAACGGTTTCGCAACGGTCTCGGAAACTAGCCTACCTGTGACACAGCGTGTGTCACAGCACGAACCTATAGATCAGTCAGCAGTCCAGTGTTGGTCCTAGGGGTCTGTCATAGGGGCCAACCTGGCAGGGCTGCCTTCCTGCCTATACAGATTCCAGCACAAAGTCCAGAGGGGCACCGTCACCGCAATCAGTGCCGACAACGGAGCCGGAGCTGCTCCGGCTCCGTTGCCCGGAGCACGATTTTTTTGAGGTTCCGGCTCCGCAGGAGCATACCAAATCCAGGATCCGTGGCGCTCCGGCTCCGCAAAGCTGTCGAGCAGTTAGGATCTGGCTCCGTGGGAGTAATTGAAATCCAAGATCCGAGCTATCCCGCCTCCGCACGGCGCAAATAAATACAGGCCCCGGATACGTCGAAGCTTTTCGGTGGTAGGCTCCTATGGAATCCGTGACCCGCGGATTGGCATTTTAGCTGGCTCCGGCTCCGTGATCCGACGGATTACGGTGCCCCCAACCCCCATTTCAGATTTTGCCCTTAAAAGCGCGTAAAAGCTAAAAGGTCAGTCCTTTCTGCTTTCGATTTCCTTGGAGGTTTAACCAACCAAGCCATGCCTCCGCGGCCAAGTATCACTGCGATGCAGTCCACGCTTCCATGCGAGATCATTAAAAAGTATCCAGGCCAGGAATAAGTGGACCTAGGTGTCATTGTCAAGATACCAGGGTCATGGTTCACCTCCATGTCACCAACCGAGAGGGCTAAGCACTTCTCTGCCACTGCTGTCGAATACCAAGAAGTCAAGCAGTTCGGAACAGGTCGAACATCCGCGAAAACAGAGGCGTTACGCTTCCAGGTAAAGGCAGCGCACTATAAAACTTTAACTCAAAATACATGCGCACTTTCGCAGTTTTGCATTGCACCGCAGTCTCCAAGTGTGGAATACGTACTGACGTTTGCAATGCGTACAGGTGGCGAGCGATGTATTAGACGACCCCAACCACGAAGGCTATTGGATACGGCTCGACCAGTGGAATAGATTCCGGCACGACACCTATAAGGACTGCCGCGATGAGGAGCTACAATTCATCCCCAACACGAATCAGCTCTCCACCGACATTCGTGCCCCTGATGCAGTTTCTGAAGCGCAGAACGCTAGCAAAGCGTTCGTGTACAAGTACTTTGACAATAAGGGGAACGGCGAGCACACTGTTGTCAAGGGCAAGGACACTGGAAAGGTTATCAAGTGCTCTCTCTGGAAGTGCAACCTGTGTGTCAGCGACACCGTTTACAAAGTGTATTCTGGATCAACAGGTGGTTTGTATCGTCACTTGAAAAGTTGTCATCCTGCAGAGCATGTAGAAGCTAGGAAGGCTTCCGTGCACAGTAAGCTTCGTGTTGAAGAAGATGGATCGGTGACTGAGCTCTACCCCTTTGAAGAAGCGCTGTCCAAGCATGCACTTTTTGTCCTGCATATATTGCTGGACTTGGACCACTTCCATAAAAGTCGGAGCCAAGCTTTTCGCGAATACTCGCGTGGTTTGGACAAGCGATATGTCCCATGTTGCCGAGAGACTTCGGGGAAGATCACCTTCGTGATCGTTAGGTTGATATCTGCTGCCTTGGATATGATGCTCGCCCACGTGAAGTCGGCTGTTGGGGAGCCTTGCTTTGGCCTCCAGACCGATCTTTGGAGCCCACGCGACAATAAAGTCTCATACTCCGCCACCCGCTTGTCTATGCTTATAGAAAGTGGAGAGGAAGGCCTCCAAGATGTGTCGCCTTTGGTCGAGGTTCAGCGATTCCCCGAGAATCGTCACACTTCTGCAGCCCTGTCTCGTCACTTCAAGGGCGTTATGAAAACGCGCAACCTGAGCTTTGACAGCATTAGCCTCGTCACCGCTGATGGAGCTTCTAATAACAAGAAGGCCTTCAAGATTCTGAAAAAGAGAATGAAGGTGCGTTTCCTTTCGTTCCAACGGATTATTTGTAGTGACGTTTACTATTTGTTGTTGTCCGGTCCGCGCGTCGTTCGCATAACGAAGTAGGAATTCCTCGCTTATACACGCACGCATGCGGTATAACGAATTGTGTGGATTGTACGTATACACCGCAGGTATGTGGTCCCCACCAGCTGCATCGCTCTGTTGAGCATGGACTTGCATGGAAACGCTGGAGCTTCCAAAAACGCCAGCTTGCAAGCTCACATCAAGAAGAACGGCTCCATGAGCAGGAGCTTCCATCAATCCGTTCTGCACTCAGAACGCTTGGAGAGCTCTCAGCGTGCGCGTGGGGTCAAGCAGCTTCGTAACGTGTTGCGTGTTCACCGAGTTCGTTGCCATGGCATTTATCGAATGTTGAGGAACAGTCGTCGTCTTGAGAGTGATATCAAAGTGTCTCTCACTGGGGCGCGGAGTGGCATATGTGGCGAGGTATCGGCATACGTCAGTGCCGACAAAGAGACGGTCGAGGATGCCGTCGACCCTGACCCTTGCTCTGACGAGGAGGAGGGTGGGGAAGAAAGTGAGGACTCTGACGTTGAGCAGGTTGAGGCGAATCACCGTGAAGGAAAGGACTATCCTTTACAGCATCGGTGCCTTTCAGCTCCAGAGTGGAGTAAAAACAATCAAGTAGAAAACTGCCTTGCCCCAATCCACGACGTGTCTGTTGACTTGCAAGCACATACTGGCGCGGGTTTGGACATAGAATTCTCACTGGCAAGCGCGTTGCATCAGAACTTAACCGCCCAGTCTGTTGACGTAGTATCTGGTGCGGATGAGGACGAGACGTGGACCACTGTGCATGCGGATACATTGCCTTCGGATTTGAAGCAGTTTCGAAAAGTCGTTGCTGAGCAAGTGAGCGAACGTATGCTCACCTTAGACGAGGATACCCTTCTCGCTTTGAAGTTGAATCCCTCTCTTGATACCTCTTCTGACGGTGTCATATTCAAGGAGAAGCAGGGAAGCTTCGAGATGATGGAAGCAGTCTACAATCGGCAGTTGCGTTACCGCGGAACGTATCTTCTGAAGAGTGGGTTACTAGACGCACAGGGGAAGGGTGCGCAACTGCGCATGGAGACAACAGTGAGGCGCAAGCGAGTCCCCGCCCGACTCTTCCCTGTACTGAGTCAGGTGGCGGTATTCCTGTTGCACGTGGTCCTCAGCTCAAAAAAAGGAGAACCATTGGACAGTCAGCCACGAAGTTTATGACTTCCAGTGCACCTGCCGCTACTTCCAGTGAGTTTGAGTCTACTTTAATTGAGAAGATTCGTTTGGAAAAGGAGACGTTTGTTCTGAAGTGTAGAGCCGCGATGTTGAGTGGTAAGTACCTGAAGAGAGAGGATGTCTTCGATCAAGTGGCCTTCTACCAAGATGTGAGAGGCGATCTTCCAATTCACACTGTAATGTTCCGTGGAGATGCAGGGTGTAAGCGGGCGGCCTCTGCAAACGTTGAAAGTATCTTTAGTGCTGCAGGAGCTTTGTTGGCAGACTTTCATGCTGGTTCCTTGTCCCTAAAGATGTTGGCAGCATACATGTTCATTCGAGCAAACTGGCAATATGACTTTTTGCGCCCCAGTGTTGCCAGTATCGTTGAGGCGTATCTGAAAGAGCATGGCAATACAAGTGTTGAGGAGGAAGAATATCTTTCTGAGGAAAGTGATGAGGACTAATTCGCAATGAAATATTGACAGCTTCGTTTCGTAACCTAGCTAGTAGCCTTAGAATATGGGACAATTTTTATCACTTAATGACAAAAAAGTGTCTTCGGTTTTCATAAGACAATTGCCTCAAAAAAATATCATCGGTTTTCATCACTTAGTAGCCTTAAAAGATGGGCAGTTTTCATCATTTAATAGCCTGAAAAATAAGCCTGGTAAGCTTTGCACCGTGACTCGTGCTATTATGTTAGCAGTGTACAATTTAAGTATGTTCTGCGTACTTTGTCAGCAGTCTTCTCGAGTTGTGCTGTGCTGCATACCACACCTTGTCATATATATATCGTTATATAACAATATATAGACAACCTTGCAAACCATTTTCGACTATGTCGAATCCGATGGTGAGGTCCGTTTTGACCGGTTGGAAGCCTATAGGGTGTCAGCGCATGCTCAACCCGGCCTGCAGGCCTGCGGACAGCGCCCGGCGGTGGTGTGCGTCGAAGCGGTGCTAAGGCGCGGTGCACTTCATATTAATAGCCGTCAACAAAAATACCCAAATTTGAAACCAGGTATACTCTCCATACACGTTTCAATTATTTGATATTACTATATTGCAAATGGAGTCGGCGAAAACACGGTGTGCACCGCGCGGATCCGTCCGGTCCGTGCAAATTGGCGGAGCATTAGATGTTTAGGCTCTGGCTCCGTAGGAGCCGAAAAAAATGAAGCTCCGTTTGACTTGGGCTCCGTAGGAGCGAGAAAACTTGAAGGTTTGGCTCCGCAGGAGCCGCTAACGACGAGGGTCCGTCCCAACCCGGCTCCGCATGAGCCGCGGGACTGGATGTTCCGGCTCCGCATAACCCGCCGGGCACCATGCTCCGACTTGGGTCCGTTGGCTCCGTTGTCGGCACTGACCGCAATGCTCGCGGCAGTAGCCCGCAGCACTGCACTCCAGTGGGTCAGCCAGCCGGTGAACCACCGTCGCAGCACCCAGGGAGCGCAGTACCGCATCCAGACGGTCTCCACAACTCCCGCGAACATACTCACCGCCCGATTCCTCCGTAGTGGTCACCCGCGTCGATTGAAGTGTCACGGGTGAGCCGTAGCCGTAGAGCTCAAGAAGCTCCCTTTCATTCTCCAGCAGTGGGCTGCGGACTCCGGCTGCGGTGGGCTGCGGATGCCTTGCTGGCATAGCAGGGGCCGGCACGGCGGATGCCAATGCCGCCACACCACCTGCCGGAACCTGCTCCTCCGGCGCGATCCCCGCCTTGGCAAGGCCACACACCAGAGCCGAAGCCTGCGGCTCAATGCCTTCAGGCGGCGCGGGAAAGATGCGTGAGTGTAATGCACCTTTGGCTCCACCGCTGCGTTGACCTCCGCCGCGAGGTCGTCCAGCCGCTGGAGGATGTCGTCACCGGACGTAGCCGTCACCGGTGGCGCCGCGTCAACTGAGAAGCCGTAGGCCGCAGGGTAGAAGTCTTACCGTGGCGGGCCGGCCCGGGGCCGCAGTAGCTCGCTCCGGGCCGAAAGCGGGCCGAAGGGGCTTTCGCCCCCGGGCCGCACAAAAATATGAGCCGGCCAAACTTCGGCCAAGAATATAGGCATTTATTAATGCCACTTTTTATCAAACCCCCATACTTAATTTCAAAATTTCGCGCCTGCGGCGGGCATTTTTCTTCCTTGACCGTTTTGGCCGAAAGCGGGCCAGCGGATATATAGTTTACGGCCCGTAAAGATTTTTGGAAGACTTCTACCCTGGTAGGCCGACACGTCGATGCCCCCCACAACTCCCCCGCACAGCATCGCTGCCGGACCGTACGCCGTCGCCGCGCGGGCAAACGCCTCAGCCCCATCATCTGCCGCCTCCTGGAAAACAACACACATGGCGAGCGCACGGACGCCCTCCGCATCCTCCTCGTCGATGGGGACGCAGAAAGCCGCGGCGGAGGTGGGGGAATATTGGCGACCGCCAAGAGGGCAGTCGCGGTAGAAGTGGTAGAGCTCCTTACCAATCTTCTTGCAGCGGGTACACAGCGGCTTCGCCCGCTGCTCGTCACGATCGTAGCCCACCGCCGGTGGGGATTGGACCCCCATGCGGAAGCCCCGCGGCGACTGCCCGCGCTGCTGCTGCCGGCGCTGCCCAAGCTGCCGCTGCGGCGGGTCCCGCTGCCGCTGCACCACCTGCGGAGCCGCCTCGTACCGTTGCTGAACCAGCTCAGTCAACTCTTTGATCTTGTCCAGCAGCGCCTGGTGCTCGCTGCTGGTGAGCAGAGCCGACGTGCCACCACCTGCGGGCTTGGCCAGGAAGGCCTTCCCGACGTCCGTCTGCGCCCATGCCTGGTAAATCTCGACGACCGGGGAGCGCAAGGCCACAAGGGAAACCGACGCAAGGTCGGCCACCATGGGGTAACGCACCTTGACCGCGGCGTAGAATACCGGGTCAAGCCTGCTGTACAGGCGGAGCTTCCTGGTTGCCTCGGTGGGTGTCCAGTCGGCCGCCTTGTTATCCCGCACCAAACGTTGTTCCCGAGCCAAGATCGGCTGCGGGTCAACGTTTGCGGGATAACTCAGCGCGGCATGCTCCTGCTGGAACGATTCCCGTAACGCCACCGGTACGCTGCGCTTCACAATGTCCACCAGCGCACGCCGCCCATCCCGGTCGGCAGATGCGTCCGTACCCGTCAGCCAGACGTGCGCGTTGCTGTGCTTCTCGATGATGAGACCAAGCACGTCGTACAGCAGGGCGTTCACCTTGCCCACCACCAGAGCCTGGGGGTCGTCAAGGTCGAACGAGACGAGGTCTAGCCTAGCGGACTCAAACTCCGTACGTAGCTGAACCACCACATCGGAGAGGAGACCCGCGTCAGTTGTGCCGCTGAAATAATGCTTCTTGTCGCCAAGGATATCCTCACGGATACCCTTGGCCCATGTCCGATGCAGTCGCCCCTTGTAGACCTCGTCAACAAGCTTGGACTGCTCTTGCAGATACCTCCTCGTCGCAACGTCGGCGTCGGTGTTGGAAGCAGGGTCGGGGTTCGCAACAGCCGGCGATCTCGCTGTCGGCGCGTTGCGAACGTGGTCAGTCAGCCTCAGCGAGGCGTCGATGTCCGAGTCCCTCGTGAGGGACCGTTTTGATCGTGTGTGAACTACCATAACTCTGAAAGCCTGATGGGAGATGGTACGCCGTGGCGCGTTCGGGTAATGCTGTGGGGAAAACGTGACGGTCACAGCTACGGAAAGAGCGGTAGAGCCATGCGAGCGAGGGGCACTGGAAGACGTCGTCGAGGTCGAAGGTGCTGCAGTCACCAGCCCAAGAATCGGTAGCAAGCGGGATCAGGGCAAGCGGAGGAATACCGTAAATGAACATTGCGCCAACGAAGCCCGGTCCAGGTCGAATCCCCATAGCTGCGGCCCAAAGACGCTCACCGCAAACCGCTCATCTCAAAACCCCCGTGAGCACCCAAACGCGCCGTCGCGCACCACCTCTCCAAGCGGCTGCTTTAGTCAATCATGGCCAAATTAGCTGCGGAAAATAGCGTGGAATGGGTCCACGACCTACTGGAATATCCCGGTTCAAGATATCAGACGGTCAGTGAACCAATATAGATAAAACTCTCTTAAGAAATAAAACCCTAAGCTAGATATACGCGGAACGGTCACGGTGTCGGAACGGTCTCGAGTCTAGCTACCTGTGACACTCGGTGTGTCACAGCACGAACTTACGGGTCAGTCATCAATCCAGTGTTGGCTACCTCCTAGACATCTGTCATAGGGCCCTGCACCGGGACTCCCGGTCAGGGCTGCCTACACCGATTTCAGCACGGTGTAGTGTCACTTGCATCTTGCTTGTCCGTATGTTCCCCACCGATGGAGAATAAAGCACCTCCGGTATTTTATTATCTCCACCTTAGTGCTTAGTCCCTTTCCGGAGGCCCAACTGTAGTCCAGTTTCCGCGCCTGCAGTGATATATATATATATATTGCATATATCTTTCTCCATTAGTCTAGCGCCTCTGGCGTCTCACCGCCAGGTTCGAGGTTGCCAGAAGGGGACCATTATTGTTGTGACAGCACTTCCGGATGTAAACATACACTCAGAGCGGCAATGATGTGTACCCTGAACTCCAATATGCTAGGAAACAAGAGTTTTGGAAACTCCTGTCGTGGCACTATCTCTCAAAGAAAGAGTTTACCGGAATATCCAAGTACACTAGATACCAGAAAGTCCCGTACTCGTGTGGATAAACTGTCTAACTGTGTAAGATAAATAAACCCTAAGCTAGATATACCCGGAACGGTCTCGGACGGTCTCGGAGTCTAGCCTACCTGTGACACCGCGTGTGTCACAGTACGAACCTACAGATCAGTCAGCAATCCAGTGTTGGTCCTAGGGATCTGTCATAGGGGCCTGACCGGGACTCCCAGTCAGGGCTGCCTATACAGATTTCAGCACACCACCCCAGCACTGTGGGTGGTGACTGACTAGGAGAGTCAGAAAATGTAAGATGTAAGTGTCAGGGCAGAAGCTAGGTGACAAGTCTAACTGCCAATCCAACTGTGCTATTCTGATACACAAATTGGAAACCTCTAGGTAGCACGTGAGCAGAAGCATACGGGCAATTAAGGCACCGCTAAACAAGTGAAAGGAACCGTGCTAGCAAGTCAGTTTGAAGAATATAAAGTAGTCAAAGCAAAACATAAACCAGATTGAAGAAGTCTTTGAGGTCACAGGAGTTCTGCACACCACCATGTTGGTGTGCATCCAGAGTGAACAAGAAGTCGACCGACAGCACCAAAGTAGTCAGCGGTGGCCTCACTCAAGTCCGATCCGAAGGGAGGATTCCCGAACGGACCTCTCTCATGTAGAGCCATACCGTAAAAGAAGGCCATGTCGAAAGTCAAATCTGCCTGAGCAAGGTCCTGAAAGAGGTCAGGGGGCTCAGGCGGCTCAAGCGGTGGCACATTGTCAGCCAACAAGAAACCCTGAGCCGGGTTCACTGAATCGACAAAATCATTCGTAAAGTAAATTGACGGAGTCTCCCAATCGAGATCACCACCAGGCGAAGGCATCTCCGTAGCCGGTGCACATGCCGACACAGCAGAAGCCGTGGAAGCCGAAACAGCCACACCTGCAAAAGAAATGCAGAAGAGGGAAAGCACCGCGAGAGCGCCGATTGCCGGCGTGCCAAAGCCGAAAGGCGGCACACCGCATCCGATAGCACTGGCCGGAGCTCGCGGCTTCACCGCGAAAGTACCGTCGGCGAAATCCTCGTAGTCGTCCGTGTCATAGCCTGTCAGGTCAGTCGGGTGGACGGCGGCGTGATTCACCGTCTGCACGAAGCCTCCGAACTCACCGCATGTCGCCTCCGTGGTGGTCACCCGCGCCGATTGAGTTGGCGCGGGCTGTACATCCTTCACCTGCGAGACAGGCATAAACAGACTATTGGGAATAAATGAATCTCGATCGTCGTCTAAAAACCTTCATTTTGACACAATTTTCGTCGTCTAAAAGTTATTGCCACGTCATCTGAAATGTGCCACGTAAGCGACACGTAAGCGACACGTAAGTCGTCCCGCAATTTTTATTACAAAATATTACTCGAATTATTTATTTGTGCATGATGCTTTCGTACTCGGCGAGTCCCGGTAGATTTTTTTGTTGCATTTTTGTTCATATGCGTGCATATCATGTACAAGTATGCAAATATGGGCACATCCATGTGCAATTTAGGCCAGCATGCACGGTACACGTTTATGAATGTGCGTATATAGGTGCTTCAATTCCCGTAAAATAAGTTGCAACTGAGATGGGTACTAGAATATGATACACAAATCTATATCATCATACAAATTTATTCAAAATACACCAAATATTTGTCTATGATGTCTTCTAGGCAAGAGATTTCGATCATTTCACAGTGCTAAGGCTACTATATTGCTGATACCATGTTTCTCCTTGGGGTGTCCCCGATCATAAATCGTTAGCTATGATCCATCCCCCGAGCCCATCCGTTGTACTGTCGAGTTCATCTTGTTGAAGTGTTCTTCTCGTAAAGGTCATGCATTGGCTTACTTTGGCAAATAGACTTTCTTCACGGGGAACCGGGTTGAAATAGGAGCGACCAGAGCGCAAATATTTATCAACAATGAGTATCACGCGTGCAGCAAGCCGGCATGTCTTGTAGACATCGGGGAAACGATTCAAAATTCCATCGGTTGCCGGCGCGTTTGATAAGCTGTCGATGGCCCACACCCCAGCGTTTGACAGGTCATCGTAACGGAGCAACACACTGATATTTACCAACGGAACATTGGGCACATGGAGCATGGAAACGAATGGGGAGCAAGTATCATCGCCACATCGAATCTGCCATTCCAAGATGGGAAGTGAGGACGATTCTGATCTTTCAGTCGAATTGAATCGCACATGTAGAACATGTTCGTGGGGGACTCGGGCAGTGGGGTTAAAAGGATGGTGTCCAGCGCGAACATTTTGAGGTGGTCCGCGATTAATTTCGGAGACATGCACATTCCGCGAGGTGCCACCATTTCAGGATACTTTTGATGATAAATGCTCTGTAGGCGTAGCAGGGAGACATTGGCTCGGTGAATTAAAAGACGAAGGTTGGCGTCCTCCATAAAAAAATGTAGGCGGTAAGAAGAGAGCGGGTGATAGCGTTGCCGCAAGGGACTAGCCCAACACTTAGCGCGGGTTGCGCACGCTTGATTATTGTATCATTGAACTGTACGCAGACACATCTTATTCGGCAGAGATTCCCGAGATACATACATAACGGTTCATTGGAATGATCGATTTTGTAAGGAATGTCCTGAAAGATTTTTAACAAGACGTTGTTCGGAAGATGCATTATTTAGGGTTTTATGTATGAAGGTGCGTATGTCAGAAGAAACAAGGGGAAATGAATCTTCAAGGGTCGGGCAAGAGCTTTTGTACCTGGTCGTGAAGGCCGCAGGTCGTGCAAGAGTAGTGTACTTTTTGTCCAATCAGATTCGTATATCTCGCACATGCGGGATCACTTAGTCGCCGATTCCCGTATGCAAATGTGGGCACATCCATGTGCAATTTAGGTCAGCATGCACGGTACACGTTTATGGATGTGCATATTCGGATGCTTAAATTCCCAGAAAACAAGTTGCAACTGAGATGGGTACTAGCATATGATACACAAATCTATATCATCATACAAATTTAATCTATATACACCAAATAATTGTCGAGGATGTCTAGGAGCACATAAATAAGGGTAAGTGTTGGTGTAGCTAGCAGAATAATACATCAGTGTAAGTATCTAATGTGAACTTGCAAATATAAAATAAAGACTGTACACAAGCGTATATGTTTCCTAACGGCAGTTGCACCACTTTCCATCATCATCATTCTCGGGAGAGGCACCGGAGATCAACTCGGGAATATAGTCCGTGGGAACCGGCATTGTCACTGGGGTTCCCATGTCAGCGACGCCTTGCTCGTCGGAGTATACATGCTCATCCAACAGTTGAAAATACCATGTTTCCCGCGTTTTGCGGATAAACCTCCACTTCGCGTAAGCGGGGTCATGTCTAGTCATGTCATATCTAGGATGCAGCGCAGGATCGACGAACAGTTCCTCGCGAATTAGAAACAAATTCCAGGATTGGCACACACGACATTTTTCGGATTCTATGTGCAGTCGTTCAAGCTGAACAGGTAAGTCTGCAGGGAAATGAGGTGCATTCATATTGGAGGTAGCGTGTTATGTAATCGCAAGCGCCACACTATAATACCTGCAGATGGCGATGCTTTCAAGGTAAGCAGCAGATGTTTGAAGGTATGGTTGAAGGTGCGTATGTTAGAAGAAACAGGGGGAAATGAATCTTCAAGGGTCGGGCAAGAGCTTTTGTACCTGGTCGTGAGTGGACCGCGGGTCGTGCAAGAGTAGTGTACTTTTGGTCCAATCAAATTCGTATATCTCGCACATGCGGGATCACTTAGTCGCCGATTTTTTAATCAAAGACAAAAACACAACCGAGGCAGAAAACCCCATACACAGGCACATCAGCATATCGGCAAGAAACACAAGCCATTGACGAATGAACATTATACACTTCTACCACATTGTTAACATATGTTTAAGTATACTATTCTTATCGAAAAGTAGTCGAAAATCTAACCCTCGGGAGGTTGCAATCCTAAGTCTTACTCGAAATCAAAGTGGAATCAAGATAACATTCTGACTCGTAGCCGCCGTGGTTTCGTTGACGGTAACGTTACGGCTGAACCTGTCGGAACTTGAACCGAAAGGCAAGGTCGTTTCGAAACACACATCGAAAATACCCCAACGTGCATTTGTTGCCTTCCGCATTCCTGCACATATAACATTCATTGTAGTTCCTCCACAACATTCGAACAGTCATACCATGAGGAAGATAGTCAAAATTCCTCATTCTCATTCTGGGGGCAGTAGGGCATGTTGCATACATGCCAAGAACATAGGCAACAATACATTCTCGCTTGGATGGCATGGTTGGATGAGGTGGCAGGTGAAGAAAGAAAAGTGCCAAGCTGAAAAGTGAGTTGTGAGGACAAGGTAGGTGCTTAAATATCTCAGTAGTGTGGCCGTCGTGATTTCAGTTGGCCAATCAAATGACCTCTTTCAGGTGGGTCGGATCGAAGGCCCGCATGTCACAAAACATAGCATGTCACAACATTGGAAATGTGAAACGTCGATAACAATTTCATTCAAAATATGTTCGAATACAATTATATTTAACGGTGTTCCAACGATAAGTCAATTTGCTCAATGACAAAGCTATATGCTGTCGCTATATAGCATCAATTCATCCGACGGAACTTGACCCAAGAGCTAAGCTCCTCTCTGAACACGCGACAAAAAAGGCTGAGTGAGCATTCCATGCCTTCGCCGTCGACGCATTGTGTATTGTAGTTCTGCCACAACGTTTGGATAGTCATACCCGGCGGAAGAAGAACTGTATTGCTGCATGGGTAAGACTCCCCGTGATTTTTGGCAAACTGGTCGATGTATGTGAAAACAGACTGCCGCTTGGATGGCATGACTATGGTAGAAGTAGAAGCAGGTGCGTCGCTGAGGGGAAAAGGGGGCAAATGAGTAGTTTAGGCAAGAAATAGAGCTTATGATCTTGGAAAGTCTTGGACCTGCCGAATTATTAGCCTATCAGATACCCGGTACTAGTCCGCTCGGATCGAAGGACCTACAAGTACATATCTACTATTATTTTGCGACGAAGGCGTGTCTGAGAAGTCCATGATTATCCTGTCTGCATTGCCAATCATTCTATGAAAGCAACCTCTGAAGTATGCTTTTCGGGCACCTTAACATGCAGATGCACATCATCAACCGACCAAACGGAGTGAGACGGTAAAATGGATAAGAATATACAAAATCTGGAGCGTGTAAGTTGGAGTGTACAAACCCCATTCTTGCTGTATACTTCTGAAAGTGAGGGGGTTTGAAAATTGTGGCGTCCCGCATTTCAATGCGCACCGAGGTAACGATTTGCCCGCCAGATATCTGCTGTCTCACGACGGGGCGACCCTTTGGCCGCCCTGCAAAACATGCGACGCATTGGATTTCCCAAAAGGCTAGAAACTGCAGGTAGTCCCCATAGGACCAAGCACTCATGGAATTCCGTTCTGCTGGATGCTGCGTATCCCCCGGGTACTTAAACAAAGGTCGGCATCTTGCATATGGCTGTCCTGATATATGACCCTTTGCAAAACGACAGAAAAACTTATGCCGTGCGTAATCAGCTTTCCGACAAGTTTGGGGGGCTTTGCAGTAATTCGCAAGATAGCAGCCGGTACACGTTGCAAGTTGTGAACGATCTTGAAGCCCGCAGTGCAGGCAAACTGGGTACAAAAATTTCATCCGTAAAGGCAGATTATCATGCACGCTTGCGTCATACATTTGAAATTGTATCTTATGTTCCTCTTCCATCGATTTCTTGAGCGCTAGTTCTGAGGGCGAGGACTCTTCAGGGAACCATAGTAACCAAACGTTTTTATCTGGATTTTCCTTCCGCAAAGTAGCAAGTATTGTCATTGGAATTGATTGAACTGAGATGGATGGGAATAAAGGTGCGTCGATGAAGTGTCGAGCGGGGAAATGATTTTGGAAGAGAGGGGAATAGGTTTCATACCTCAATGGTCGTCGTGGTACCGCTCAACTTCATTTAACCAATATAATCAGGCAATCACAATGAAAGCGGAGGCATGTCACCCGCCCCATAAATGACATCGGTTCCACAACAACATATGTCGCCAATACTTTTGGAGAATATACTTTATTTACAATTGTCATATCAAGATATACCATACGTGTTTCATCAGCGTACTTCTGCACTGAGACAATAGGTTATTAAGACTATCAACAAATATTGACCTAGGTGCTGGCACCATGTCCTAGCAGGGAAATCATCATTGCCTAGCGAGCTTTACTTTTCTTGTTCTGATCGGATCCCGGCCGCCTGGTGCCACTTTCCGCTTAGGTATAGGCCCCGCCTTCTTGGCGGCCTCAGCCTTCTGTTTCTTGGCGGCCTTCTCGGCCTCGGCCTTCTGTTTCTTGGCGGCATCCTCCTGTTTCTTGGCGGCCTTGACGGCCTCGGCCTGCTGCTGCTTGGCGGACTTGTCGGCCTCGGCGGCCTCGGCCTGCGGTTTCTTGGCGGCCTTGGCGGCCTCGGCCTCCTGCTGCTTGGCGGCCTTGGCGGCCTCGGCGGCCTCGGCCTGCTGTTTCTTGGCGGCCTTGGCGGCCTCGGCCTCCTGCTGCTTGGCGGCCTTGGCGGCCTCGGCCTCCTGCTGCTTGGCGGCCTTGGCGGCCTCGGCCTCCTGCTAATTGGCGGCCTTTTCCGTTTCCCTCATTTCGACCGCCGTCTTCTTCTCCCGCTCCTTCTCGACTTTCTCTTGCTCTTTACGATGTGCCTCTCTCTGCCTTTTCACCTCGTCGTATTCCTGCTTGCTCAACACTTCGTCGGCCAAAGAAAAAATTCCATCAGGAAACCTAATGCGCTCTTTCGCTGAGTCGACCATACCTTGCTCCCTGCATCCAAGACACCAGCACTTGTTAAAACCGATATACAAAGTATTTTTCAAAAAAATGGATGTAGACATGAATGCTTACCTATCGAAAGCGACGGAACCCAATCCCAACATGTTGGCGGCTACCGAAGTGGTCCCCGAACCGCAGCACGCATCCAAGATGAAGTGATAATCGTGATGAAGAGGTAACACCCCCTCGTACGCAGATTTCCCCCTCGCTTCCCCCTCTAACTCAGGACCTCGCATATGGATATTGATGAGGTCGTGGATGAGCTTCAGCGGCTTCTGGTGTTTGTTAATTATTTTACCCTCGGAGTTAATGGCGAATTTCGACGAGTGTACAGGGGCATATTCCCAGGTGTTGGTTCGGCAAGAAGCCACGAACTGCTTATCGACGACATCACTATCCGCATTCTCCTCCTCACCGAGAGCTCTAATCAAGTTCTTCATCCAGGGAAGCCTTTTATGCACGGCTGGGTGGGTTTCGTCTGCGAGAGCAATCAGCGCTGCTTAGTCAGATTGCCCATGCTTAGACGCCAAAAGGCAATCACAGAATTGTACGTAACTTAACATCTACGGACCTGTATGTGTTGCTTCCTTGACGTAGTAACACAAGACAAAGCACTCCATACGGTTGGCGTAGTTCCGTGGCGCAACGCCGGATTCCAAGGTCATCATGTTCGATCTGCTCAAAGGTTTCACCCAGAACATCTTTTCGGCGTTCCCGTGGCAAAACTGCTTGGCGGCTTCGAAGAACTCGTGGTGTTGTTGGAAGCCACAGAAACATCCCCCTACCCAATCATTACACGTGGTCAAATTGTTGAAGTTGTGTAGGAATTGCTTGAACTCTCCTGCTAAGAGAGGTTTCGGGAACCATTTCTTGTTCGAGTCCAGAGCATACTCGCAATCCATAATGAAACCGGTGAATGGAAGCCTGGGAAGAGTCGTGAAGGATTCGGGTGATGCGGGCTCCAGCAGAAAGTCCTTCTTGAAAACCAACTGCGGAATCTTGTGAGTGTAGAAGTAGTCATCATCGTCGACTTGCTGGCCCTCAGGAACGTTTGACAATATTCGATAACTCACACCTGTGTGCAATGTAAACGATTAGTAATTACATAGCTACGGTGCACAAATGGAATATGAAACCGAGATACGCACATGGAAGATCCTTTAGGATGTTTTCCGCAGTCGATGCTGTCGTCGACCCGATTTTCAGCAACATCCTGCTCTCGATATTATTCCAGTAGAACTTTATATCCTTCGGAATGTTTTTGATCAGTTTCTCTATCTTCTCCTCGTGCCGCTGTTTTTCTTTTGCAGGCCGTTGTTCAAATTGAAATTTCCGGTTCTCCTGCTCGTTCTTGCAGGAGACCTTCGGGGGCACCACTCCCGCCTGGTACAGTTGTAAACAAACCCCGTTGTTAATTGAACGCGCAAGCCGATATGGACAAAATCAGATATCGTGAAGGACGACCAGAGGGCGCAACTTAGGTAAATTACCTTCAGTAATGTACGTATTTCTCTCTCATCCCCAGCCCCTGGGAAATATTCGCAAAACTTCCCCCAGTCTTGTTCTGGGTTGGGAAACGTAAAGGTGTCAAGCTTCTTTTGCAGCGCAATGATTTCTGCATCCAGCTCACCGTACGTCATCTTACGAGCCCAGAACTTCGACTCGGGAGCACCGGGATCCACGACAGCATCCACTGGTTTCCTTTCCTTAGGTATGGGATACCCATCTTCATCTAGGTAAGGAATGAAGCAGGGTGCATCTATGTCGTATATGTCGTTTTCGAACCCTCCCGGTTGTGTTTGCAGAAAGAGCTGCATAGAATGCCGATTTTTCTTGAGAAAGCTCAGTTGCCGGTAGGCCGGTGTCGATTCCAAGGAGGTTGTTATGTTGAATCGTTTATGAGCCTCTGAGGCAAGCAGCATTAGGTTCTCTCGAACATTGTTGAGAGTCTTGATCTCGGCGATACGGTTGATCATATCTTTGACCGTGTACTTCCGTTCGATGACGGCTTCGTCGACGAGGTCAGTGATCTCACGTAAGTGTCCTTCGGTCAAGGGGGCCCAGCTTTCATAGAACCCCTTCGGCGGATCATGGTAGACGATCGGCTTTCCGGCTGTGGGGTCCCATTTAGGTTGCTTGGTCGTTGGTGCGTTGAGGTCAGTTGTGCCGGTCGACATACCGATTGAACGTTTACGCTTATTGCGAGATGACCCAACCGTGGCCAAGGTCGTCTCCGTGGCGTCTTCATTGTCCGGGTCAACTCCCTCTAGCAAACCTTCATTGTGGGCCTTCATCACTGAAAGCGGAAACATGAAATACCAAATCGTCAGTTAGCTACTGCAAAAACACCTAAGAGCAAATAAGAATAATGTCGGGACGGAATTCACAAAAATGGCAGCACCTCTCTGAAGTTGTTTGAACAACTGGTACGATTGCACCGAGATAGCCCAAGCAGCCCAATGCGTGTTCTTCTTGTCTGCATTCAGCTTCTGGTGATTGAACACCTGCGTCTTCAGCGCCGCTTCGAATTCAGGATTCAAGTTCTGCTTCGGCGGCACCCGACGGTATTTCAAGTTCTCAAAACTCTTCATTCCAGCGTCTCTCTCGTTGGGTTCGGCCATCAGTTTCTCCATGTGTTTTCGCATGCCAAGAATGATCTCCGTCATGTTGCGGTGCTTCATGTAGGCGTCAATGTTGTTCTGCTCATTCCCAAGCTGCGTGCGCAAACGAATTGCACGGATCATGACTATAGCTGAGAAGCTGGCCGACCGTAAGCCTCCCTAAACACTTGAGTATGTAAGCCCTGAGAAGCACCTGAGAAAACTGGCATGAGTGAGACACACCTGATTCATTTCGATGGCGCTCAAGTTCATGAAGAGAGGGCATTCGATGAACTGAAACGCTTCCGTTCGATTTTCATGGTTTGCGTGCTTTGCTTCATCCGCCTTGACGCAGCGACGCTTTGCCTCCAGCAAATGCTGATGTCAAAAGCAGGTGAATCTGTAGAATAACAAAGAAAGTGTAAGTTGGAACACATATGCATGCATCCATCAACGCAATGGGTCTTACCTGTATCTGCCTTTCCCGATGTCCGCCCAAACGAATGCCTCTGGGTTGGTGCTTGTTGGATCTTTATGATTCTCTATGACGGAAATCAGGGCTGGAGATCCCGAACCGGTGTGTGGGTTCCAGTACATCATTTCGGCAATAGCCTGGGCGTGATGTTCGTCCAGTGGTCGAGGGCGATGCGCTCCTTCTGCATCATCGATGTACTGGATGGGGATTCTCCACGATGTCGCACATGGATTATTATTGTCGACCAACTTATGCATGTCATCGATTTTCCTGATGGCCCACAGAAGCAACGTATACTTGGTTTTAGTAATGCACATACACCATCAAAAAAAAAAGCAATGGTCGTATAAGTAAATCTCAGGAGGGAAGATGCATACTTGCGAATGGCAGCCTGTTTCTTTTGCTCCTCTGCCTCGGTTTCTTCGGCGGTCTTCGGAGTCTTTGAAGGGGACACAATCTCCTCAACATCCTGCTCCATGATGAATGCAGTAATTGGCCGCTGCGGAGTTCCAGCTGCAGGAGATACAAGGCCCGCTGATGGGAGCAGGGCTTGCCGCTGATGGCCCTGGAGCAGGGCTTGCCCCTGATGGCCCTGCACCTGCAGGGTTTGCCCCAGCCTGATGGCCCTGCACCTGCAGGGTTTGCCCCTGATGGCCCTGCACCTGCAGGGCTTGCTGTAGAGAGTCTTCGAGCTGCACGGGTGCCTTGAGCAGGTGAAGCAGCTGAAGTTGGAGGTGAAGTTAGAGGTGAAGGAGGTGGAGCCGTTTTTGGAAATGGTTGTCTACGACCCGTATCGTCTCCACCAACTGGAGGTTGCGTTTGCACCTCAGCTTCAGCTTCAGCTTCAACCTCAGCTTCAGATGGAGGCCCGTCACTATCGGAACCTTCTCACAACACAAAAGCAAATCAATTCTCAGTATTTGAATACATATATCATTTTTGTGACCTAAGACGGAGAGCGAAGGAGAAAGGGAGATAGAGAGCGAGAGATGTTTTATATCGGCTCACCGGCATCGCCTTCAGGGTTGGCAACTTGTTGCGTTGGAACCTCAACATCAGATGGAGGCCCGTCACTATCGGAACCTTTTCACAACACAAAAGCAAATCAATTCTCAGTATTTGAATACATATATCATTTTTGTGACCTAAGACGGAGAGCGAAGGAGAAAGGGAGATAGAGAGGGAGAGATGTTTTATATCGGCTCACCGGCATCGCTTTCGAGTGCCGAGTTGGCTACTGGTTGCGTTGGCACCTCAGCCAAAGATTGAGGAAGAAGGTCCGCACTGCCGACACCCCCTGCCAACACGAAAGCAAATTAATTCTCAGTATTTGAAGAGATAACATTTTATCTAAGATAGAGAGAGGGAGATTTACCTATGATCCAAAGGTAGTGTTTCGATCTCACGAGTTCGTCGGGCTTTCCAGCTTCCTTATTTGCAAATCGGATGCGGGCCATCGTCGCGTCGTCTTCACGGACGCTGCCGTCTGGAGCTGTCCACGTCGGGGCGCTGTCCAAAATGTAGGCATATCCTCGTTTGTGGAATATCGGTGTGGTGTCAATGACGACGACATCTTTCTGCATCAAAGCAGTATCTTGTCCTTCAGGTCGAGGACGTACGGGCTCGTCTTGCACTGGGGCCTTTTCCGCCGCTTTTTGCAAGTTTTCGACGGACTCAGATACTTTCTCTGGAACGTTCTCCGCCAGGAGATGATCTTCGGCTTTGCGAATACTCCCAAGATCTGGAAGATACTGTTGCGATCAAACGGATAGGTGAGAAGCAGCGGAACGCGATAAGCATTAAAATAACATAAAATTGACAGAAGGGGTGAATTTTGAAACCATTACCTCGGAGACAAACGCGGCCCATATCGAGATGTGCAAAGTCGGTTCAACGATCTGGAGATTATTGTTTTTGGGGGTGTATTTCTTTGAGTGGAGTCGAGAATAATCCTCGTACTGCTCGGTGTGAATAGTATGCAATGTATCCACAAGTTCGGTGAAGCACTTGAGCATCTTTGGGAAATATTCGTTTTTCAAGTAGTCTGCTTCACCAAGATTCTTCTGAAGATTGTCGAGTCGCTCGTTGTCTTGCGTGATAAGCATGTACTTTGCATCGATAGCTCTGAAGATATCTTCACGGCGGAATTGCCGGTTCGTGATGAAAGGCGATTCAGAAAAGCAGTCAGAGGCAGCAGTGTACATTTGGGCACTGTACCGCTGGGTCTCTTTCTTATGGGTTGCGCGCCAGGGCAAATGAATTTATCCATTGCGAGCATAATGCCTAAGAAGCGAGGATGCTCTGCTATGTCCTTGTCCTTGGCGAGATCGATATACGTCTTGAACCATTGTGCAACAACGGTCATCTCGGTGTCAGCGTCAGGTTCAGGGAATTCAGGGCGACCAAATGACAATACTTTGTCGATGATGATTATTCCCGCTAAGAGGTGCTGAGGTACTGAAAAGAACGAATGAATTCGAAAGGCTGAATTAGAAAAGATAAGCAGAAGATAAATAAGGCCTGAATTAGAAGGAGAAGGAAAACGAAGGGAAGAATGAGAGAAAATACTGACCAATTTTCCCATTTCTCCCTTGCAGGGGCTGCTGTTTGGGTACGTTTCTCTTCGGCATAGTATGAACGAAGTCCACGAACGGACAGCATCCCAGAGCCTGTTTATCAGCGACCACGAGTGCAAAAGGTTCGAAATCCTCGCCCGCTGCCATCGCCATCATGCCATGAATCACAAGCATCGACTCGCCGACAAGACTGTCTGCCTGCCTTGGAGTCTTGAGGAGTGGGTACTTGTAAGCTTTTGGGATGATGCTCATGCTCCACCATCCCAGACCATATGCACCGCTTGTTTCCTTCGAATACATATCTGCAAGGACTGGAACCCTGTAAAAGTCATTATCACAAAGCGTCCGGGCAAAGGAATGCCCTTCAACTGAATCCGCGCCCTCTTCGGAAGACTCATAACCCTGCATGTCACCATGCACAGAAAACACAAATTAAGAAACGTAAATCATGAATGATATAAATATAACACGGCCCTGCTAAACAACATCATATCATATCTTTAGTATATTCATCTCTGAGCAATGGAATTATGTACACCAAACTTTGGCCCGAGATTTTCCCGGTTACCGCAGAAGGGTTTTATAACTTCATTCCAGAGCCTAGGTACTAGGTTTGTCCGTTTGCACGGCCGCGCCATTCCCCCGTTCTAGAGATGAATAACAGCAGAATATTTGAGATGATTGCATAATTATACACAACAAAATACTACAACAACAAAATATACACAACACAATATACACAACAAAATATGCACAACAAAATATGAATAAAAATATCATATATACACGTTGTGTCCTATTCCTCCGCCCGCAAGTACAGCGGGGAGGGGTCGCGGGTGAAGCCATGGCCACCCCGGATGCGGCCTCGGCCGGGGGGAGCACGGTGGGGTGCAACAGGCTCCCCCACGTAGAGCTCATAACGGTACGACCACCTCCAGATCATAGGAGGAGGTGGTGGGGGAGGAGGAGGCGGTAAAGGGGCAACTGGAAAATGGAGCGGCAGAGGAGCAACAAATGCAGAATCATATGCGGACCGACTCAGTCGGTTCCCGCACATCTCCAAGAACAGCATATGGTCCTCAGGGAAAGGAGTGACTTCTCGGGTTCGCTTTGGCATCTTTACCTTTGGCTATGTGTTTGAGAAGCTCTTGAGTTTAAGACCTATAAACAACAAAAAACACAAAATTGATTTAGCCATGTCTTTGATTCTGCCGCGCTGAAAAGGAAGAGCTGAAGGTGAGCGACTCATCCGCGGATGAGTCGCCCGAAGAATAGAGGGAGCTGAAGGGCGACTCATCCGCGGGTAAGGTCGCCCGAAGCTAGAGGAGGCTGAAGGAGCGACTCATCCGCGGATGAGTCGCCCGAGAAGAATAGAGGGAGCTGAAGGGGCGACTCATCGCGG
>LGRX02021962.1:0-28210 GCA_001247695.2 Cymbomonas tetramitiformis
GGCATGTAGGGGCTTGCCTGAGTCACGCTGGCATGGCATGTAGGGGCTTGCCTGACTCGTTTTCATTTGCCATGTAGGAGCTGCAACATTGGGATAGCGCTGGCACACACGAGAGCTCACTTGAGACCGAGGAGCAGTCCGAGCTGGAGCGCCGCGTGGAGAGCGCTTGCGAGGTCGGCGAGCAGATGACCCACCAGATGACTTATAATGAAGAGCAACTGTCCACAGCACTGTGGGCGCTTGCCCCGGGCAAAAAGAACCTCACGACTGTGCCAGGGGTGCTTCCTGTGGTTCCTTCACTTCACACCGAACGCTTCCAAGGCGTCATGTCCCCGATTCCTTCAGACACTTCCAGCGGGTGCGACCCCAGATACCGCCCAAATATCTGGATTATGCTCATCGCACATAACCTAGAATAGATGCCACATCACTTCATCTCTTGGCGGCCCGCCACGGGTCACAGGGGTGCTTCATGTCGTGTGTGGCTGCGCAGGCGGTACTCCAAGGGGGCAATGGAGTTCCGAGCGGTCGGTACTAACACCTCGGCCCGAGGGCACTATTTCCCGGATCAAAGCGAGTGGCAGGCTGATGAATTTTCCAACCTATGCTCCAAAGAACGTGTTCTCACGACGTTCCGTGCTAAAGCGAAGAGCATTCGCCCAGCCAGCTTCTTAGAGGTACCTCCCTGTGGCCAATGGAGCTCCCTTGTGCGCTCGCTCTCAAAGGTGTGCGCCGAACCATATGGAAAGAGCCAGCGCTAAACAGCACTAATTGGCTCGCGCACAGAGGCTCGGTGCTCTTTTTCCTGGTACCATTGCGAGAAGAGTCCACAGGCTACCTCCCCCGATTGTGTTCCTCACCACCTGGCACAGGATGCCTGATGGGGGTATCAAGACTTAACCTGGATGGCTGTGGGATAACGATGAAGGTCTTGGTGCGCCGCATGGGTGGCTGAAGATTCACGATACCACGTGGATGGGTGTGGGCGGACACTAGGAATCTCAGGATGCCATGTGGATGCCAAGCGGATGGCTGCGGTTGAATGATCGAGATTTTGGATGTTTGGATGCCACAAAAATGGCTGCGGGAGAACAGAATCTCAGGGTGCCACGTGGATAGCTGAGGGGGATGTTAGGATGCCAGCTGGATTGCTGAGGGTGCGTGATGGGGACATCTATATGCCATGTGGGCGACTGAGGGTGCGTGATGGGGACATCTATATGCCACGTGGGTGACTGAGGGTGCGTGATGGGGACATCTATATGCCACGTGGGCGACTGAGGGTGCGTGATGGGGACATCTATATGCCACGTGGGCGACTGAGGGTGCGTGATGGGGACATCTATATGCCACGTGGGCGACTGAGGGTGCGTGATGGGGACATCTATCTGCCATGTGGGCGACTGAGGGTGCGTGATGGGGACATCTATATGTCACGTGGGCGACTGAGGGTGCGTGATTTGGACCTCAGGATGCCGTTGGTTGTGAGGAGGAATGCGCGGGAGCACCGGACCGGGGATACGCCCCGCCAGAACGCCAAAATGGCAATCGCCGGGAGACAATCTCTCCCAAGAAACATAAGGTGCTCCGGACCTTACACAATCCCTCTCTCCCGAGCCATTCACGAACAGTATGCAACTGTGTATTGATTGGACTAGGTGATTTTTAGGATTGACATTTGATTTATAGTGGGCCGGCAAGCTCTTCATCGGTTTCCCACCATCTTCTTCGGCTACACTGGAACTGCTGCCATACACACGTACGCCAAACACTCTTCCCGATGGCTGACACTGGATGCTGGTCATCAATGTCCTCTCCGAAGTTTTCGAGCCCCGAGGCTCTTTCGGAGCATGTTTCCAGGCAGATGACTTAACAACCACGCTGCCGATGGCCTATATTGGCTTGCTGCCTGGAAACGAGGGCTTTCATGACTACTTTTTGCCTTCCAAGTCAGAGCTCAAGGAGACACACCGGTAGGCGCACCGCATGCATTCCGTGTCTTACCGTTTCAAGTGGGACAACCACCCAAGCTGCTATGATTATGCTGAGCATTCTCAAGGGTCGAGAAACTGTGCCTCGATTCAAATTTTAGTTGCAAAATCTCAAGCGGACTTTCAATTTTGAGAAAACGTTCACATTCCAAATTTGCCATTTTCTGGGATTCAAACCCACATTCACAAAACTTATTCCTCGGAATGTTGGAGATACACAATTCGTGACCAGTCTGTCTCGAAACCCGATTTTTGAAAATTCTGGATTTTGAATTTTGCGTCGACGCTCTTTCTCGACAATTTTTGAAAATTCTGAATTTTGCTCTTCGATGTCTCCGCTCTTGGGCAAGGAGTCAGAGGGACTTGCCGCTCATTGAAGAGTGAGGTGCAACCTACCGGAAATGCTATTTCTATTTTCTAGAAATGACGTCTAGCCAATCCTACAAATGCAGAATCTAAGACGGATTCTCGTTAAACGTGTCCACCAATGGATGAACACCTGTGTGCCATCAACTTACGCAACATCTTGGCCCCTTGGATGGTCTTTGGTCCCCCGACTTAGACAAGTTGGGGAGTCCCAAGGATCAGCACATCTCACTCCTCGAGTGGAAGTGTCCTCAACCCAGATCGGATGATTCCACGCAGGGTGCATTTCTCATTTCCTATTGGCTCGGGGTTCTGGCCCCAGCTTGAGCAAAACCAAGACTTCAGAAATGAGTTGCTTAAGCTTGGGTCTCTCAGCCAATTCTAGAGCTTTTGGGCTCATTTTCTTGGGGTTTTAAGCATGGTTCCCAGCGTTCAAGCTGGGACATTTCTGTTCCCACAATGCCATTAATTGACCCTCAATTGACAACCCTTAATTATTGGGGAGAAACTGCTTTCTATCGTTCACAGAGTTACAATTAATAGTAATTAACCATGCATGGATGTGATCCAGTTCATATCGACTCTTCCCATATGAATTTCTGAAGTTGGCGTAACTTGTGAAACTATTGTTTCTTTTTGCACACTGGATCTACTGCCAAAAGGCACACTGCCTGCCATTCATTATAAGAAATAGCACTTGGCTGGCTGGCGATGTCTAAGCTACCAGCCGAGACTTTAAGTGTTCAGCCAGTGAATGTCTATTTTCATGAATATCCGAAGTCTGCAACCGAAACAAACACTCTGGGTTGGGAGGGTGGGAAAGTGCAAAAGAACAGAGCTGAGTTCGTGTCTGTTCGAACTCCTAGTTGTAGTCTGTGACAGGATGTCGGCTACTCTCGGAAGGGTCAAACCGTCACTGTCTCAGACGGGGCGCACGGGTCAGGTCGATCGGGGCAATATTTTGAAACCACTAAAATTCTGCGGGGTCCAAATTAAACATTTCTTTATGTGCACTCAATCGACTGCCAATGTCCCAGAGATTTGCACCTGCCTCAACAGGTCGTCGCACCCTTCCGGGTGCTGTGTGCTGAAAAGTGCCCCCCCTCGGGAGACTGCCCACACTGCCCAGCGCTCGCTGGAGCCACTCGTTGCCCAGGTCTGTGTCCGATTCTGGCAATTACGCTCTGTTTCCCAGCAGCCGCCAGAAGCTGCCCGGCACACCCATCGGTGGGGTCCACCCCGGTGACGCACGGAGCCAGGCCTCATCCCTGCACCGTGTCCAAAACTCTAGGAGCTCCCTTAGCCGCTCTACCCCCCATGAGGGGATGGACAGCTGTCGCTTCTTCAGCTTGTGGCTCCTGCCCTTCTCCCGGGTCAGCACCAGCGTCGCACCTTCCTCGTCCATTAGCACGTTTTCCTGCTGGAGCGGCGTGCCCGTGCCAGACCTGCCGAAAGAAGTGAAGGCGAGCACCACGTAGGTGCAAGCTTGCAGCCACCCGAGCTGATCGCCGTCCTCCTGCTCGAGTGTGAGCGCTGCATCGTGCGCCGTGCGCACGTGCTTCGCAGCCAGGTGTGCTCCGTCACGGTGCACCGGTTGCCTCCGATGCTGCCATCTGCAGCCTCGCCATACCTTTCACTGCACGGGTCACCGATCTACCTTTCGCCGGGCCCGGCAAACCCATGTCCTCGTGGTAGTTGTTAATTGCAGACAGGTACGGCTGCATCGATGTCGCCTGAATGCCACCCTTCTGCAGCAGCGCTGCCAGGTAAAGACGCACCGTCTCCTCCGATGCTGGAAGCCACCCCCGTCCCTCGTCGTCATAGAAGTCCTTAAATTTCTTCGCCTTTGGCTGTAATTACTCTGTGGTGTCTCTCGCAGCGCCTGTTCCTCCAACTGCACTGCAAGCTCAGTCAGCCGGCTCTCGCCCAACTCACCTCGCCAGCGCTCCCGCAACGCCGATGTCCACTCGCTCACCGGTGCCACATCGTTGTTCTCCTCCGTCACCTGCTGCCGTTCCAGGCGTGTCAGCTCCTCCACCAGCAGCAGTCACTCGTTGTCGCCATCGTCGTACTGGATGTGGTGCTGCCCCGTGTCCGAGACCTCGATCACGGTGCCCCCGCACCAGTCATCATCCAGCGGCCAGTACACCTCCAGCCGAGCTCCCTTCGCCAGCACCGGCTGTGACGCCGCCGATGCCCTGCGCGCCTGCACGTACACACTCACGGGCGCACCGGGACTCAAAACATGACGGCGTCCCAGCTGGACGCACCGAGCAGCTCGGCCCCGCCCAGCCGGCTCGGAGCAAAGAGGTCCCGCTAGCGGGGCATGCTGATTACCTCGCCTGCGATCACCTCCAGCTCCCGGAACCATGACTGGCCCGGCCAGTACGGAACCACCACCGTGCCCCCCAGCGCCTTCCTCCCGCAGCTTGTGCGCCACCTCGTCCAGGAGCCCCCAGGGTGGGTTGATCCAGCTGTTCTCGCCGTGCCAATCGTACGCCAACGCGTTCACCCCCTCGCAGTGCGGATCCCACCACTGGGCGTAGTGTCGCGGCAGCTGCGCCGATATCTCCGATGCGAAACGGTCGACCGTGTGCTCGCCCCACTCGGTCTACGCCCAGTCGAACCAACGCCGATTCACCTTCCAGTCGTCGACATCCGTGTCGCGAGAGAGCCGGTCTGCCCACTCGTTCGCCTCGCTGCAGATGTAGCGCGCCTGCAGCTCGATGTCGTTGAGGTCCAGCAGCGACCAGAGGCGTCTCATCCTCCTCAGGAGGTCGGGGTTGCGACTGGTGAAGTGCGCCGGCATCGCCACCACCGCCTGGTTGTCGCAGTAGAGGCGCACCACTTTTCCACGCAGCTCGCGAAGAAAAGCCTGCACCGTCTTGGAAACCGCCTCCAGCTCCAAGTGCGTTGCGCAGGTGGCGCAACTCGTCGCGCCAGACACCTCTCGCCTCCAGCTTTAGATTGAGCACACCTCCCCACGCGTAGAGGGAAGCGTCGGTGTGCAGCTTCGCCCGCGTCGGACTCCTCCAGATTTTCTGCTCGTTCCTCTTGCACTGATCTTGCAGACGCTTCCACCACTCGAGATCGCCGAAGGCCTGCCTCGTCAGCTTCACCTTCGCCCCCCAGCTGTGCTTCTTCGTCCGCACGAAGTACAACTATCGCAGGTACAACCTGGCCTCGGGCAGTGCCAAGTACACCGACTGACAGAGCCCGTTGAAAGCGGCCAGGCTCCGCGCTGGCACTCAGTGTCGCTCTCGGGAAGCTTCGCACAGTAGATCAGTGGCCTTGGAGCAGATATTTTTTAGCCACGCCTGCGCGGAAGACGCCCTCCTTGAAGTCCACCTTTAGTCCCAAGTGCTCCATAATTTGAACTGGTTCCAACTGTCCTCTCATCACATTCCTCTGAAGCCCCAAGCAATTCAGCACGCGCTCCACGCGTCGTTGTAGCTCATACGCCTCCTCTTCGCTGCTTGCCAGCAGTAAAAAATCGTCCATGTATGGGAGAACTCTTTCTCCACGAGGTCCTCGATCCCGTTGCACTGCACCCCCAGCACGCCGTCGCACTTCCCATCGTCGCTGCGTCGTCGTCGTAGGCAATCGCTGAAGATCTGCTCGGTCCCTGGTCGCTGTCGGTGAACGTAGACACTCCTCCAGCACTTTCACGAACTTCACAAAGATCCTCGAGGAGTCGCTCCATCTGAACAGGAGCGCGCTGCACTGGTATAGTTCGCCGTGGACGTCGAATTGCATGAGCTTTTGGAAGTCCGGGTCGATTCCCACGCAGTGGTAACCGTCCTTGAGGTCGAAGGATAAGCCCCGGTCGTTTTGCTTCGCAAGGCGTCGCAACTTCTTCAGCGTCTCCATCTTGCATCTTGACTGCCGGCAGAAGGGGTCGATCCACCTGAAATCGTGAACAATGCGCCACGGGTTTGAATCTGTCTTCGGGACAAGAAAATGCGGGAAACGTCTTGCGTGTTTTCGCCTTCACGCACGCTCCATTGTCCAAGTGCCGTTGCGCTTCCTTCCATGACTGTTGCGTCGCTATCAGATCCCGTAACAACACGCCGTGATCAAACGGTGCAGGAGGTCCTCGAAGCCAGTTGATCTTTGCCCCACGCGAGTCCCATTGCAGTACCTTTGCATTGACGCCCGCCACGCGCCATGCTCCCTTCCTTCGCCGTACTCTCTCCTGTAGAGTAGGCTCCTTCTGCCCCGCCCCCGAAGGGAATGTTGGAACCGGGCAGGGGGGTGCCAAGTACACGAATTCCCAGCGCCAGCCCCACGGCCAGCCCCATCTGCGCCCTTTCCGCGTCCGCGGCCAGGCTGATTTCATGGGGGTTTCGAGTTTGAGCCTCCAGCTTTGCCTTGTTCACGCCGTTCCCTTCCCTGGCAACGGCCACCAACTCCCTTTGCTGCCTGCTTCGCGAGTCGTGTTCAGCATCGCGCGTTGCCGAGAGCTGTCGAATTCCTGAAGCCACTGGTTGAAAATCGGCTCACTGGCGAAGCCGTCAGAGTTGTTGTAACCCTTTCTCCTCCGTGAAAGCCAGCTCCGCCTTCAGTGCCTCTGGCCTGCCGTGAACTGCCGCGCCGCCGTCCAGACCCGCGTGAAGCTGTACCATTGAATGCCGATGCGCTAGCAGAGTGTGCGCACCCATCACCGTGTTGTGCGTTTCGTACACCCTCTGCTCGATCTCCTGAGCTTATACGTGCTGCGTGTCTTCAGAAAGGCTATTCCAGCATCTCAAGAGTGTCATCAGAAAACTGCACTGCGTCATACAAGTACGCCAGTGCAGGTCCCAAAACCAGCTGCCTGTACTTCAGCGAAGACGAAGACTACCTGTTAACGGAAACAAACGTCTTGTCGCCGTACAGATCGTAGAGTCGCGGGACGGGGTGGGTAAGGGTTACTTTCACTGTAGGGATGGGGAAGGGGTTGATTTATCCATTTATATATCGTCATTTCAGATTATCAAATTCGCAGCGGTGGTCGAAAAGAGAGAATAAAGGGGGAGTGTTGGCACGGGCAAATGATGAGCGGCGCGTCGATTTTCATTCATATTTATTAAATTCGCATCATTAGGACGGGGAGGGAAGAATAGGGAGAAAAGGGAGGGACTTTGGGGCGGCATCGGAAAGCGGGTTTATCCTCCCTTTGCCTAATGGTAGTAGTAAGAAGGCATGTATTGTGGCCGAGCTATGACTTCAAGGGGCCATTCGTGGCCACTTGGGACGCGGGCCGGCAGTGGGGCATCTCAGATGGAAGTCTGCTGAATGGTGCGGCCCGAGATAGGCTCGGCCAGTCTGCTTCCGCCCTCGGGCCTCTGACCCCAACCATCGGTATTTCTCCATGTGGACTGCCGGCCCGTCCGCCTGGTGGAGAGAGGGCCACCGCGGTGACCGTGCCTACCTCAGGGAGCATTGGTGCACCCCTGAGGGGGTGCCGGCACCGATCATGATTCGTCGGGTTGGCAGAGTGGCATTGACTTGAGGGGTTGGTGTCACATGATTGAATTTCTGCCCCACAAAAGAGCTCCATACAAGAGCTTGAACTTCCGGGAGGCTAGCATGCGGCATCGGCTGTGTAGGAACTGGGGTCGTCCCAGCAGAGCGACCAGTTCCTGATTTGTTCCGACACAGTGAGCCTGGTGAATAAGCATGACGAGATGGCGAATGCTGCTATGCGCCCGGGGGCTCGAAAGTGGTCGACTCAAACTGAGGGCCGCTCTGGTGATCTAAGCACTGCCAAGCCAGGCAGCTCTGATCAAACTGAGGGTCGCTCTGGTGATCTAAGCACTGCCAAGCCAGGCAGCTCTGATCAAACTGAGGGTCGCTCTGGTGATCTAAGCACTGCCAAGCCAGGCAGCTCTGATCAAACTGAGGGTCGCTCTGGTGATCTAAGCACTGCCGAGCCAGGCAGCTCTGATCAAACTGAGGGTCGCTCTGGTGATCTAAGCACTGCCGAGCCAGGCAGCTCTGATCAAACTGAGGGCCGCTCTGGTGATCTAAGCACTGCCAAGCCAGGCAGCTCTGATCAAACTGAGGGCCGCTCTGGTGATCTAAGCACTGCCGAGCCAGGCAGCTCTGATCAAACTGAGGGCCGCTCTGGTGATCTAAGCACTGCCGAGCCAGGCAGCTCTGATCAAACTGAGGGCCGCTCTGGTGATCTAAGCACTGCCAAGCCAGGCAGCTCTGATCAAACTGAGGGCCGCTCTGGTGATCTAAGCACTGCCAAGCCAGGCAGCTCTGATCAAGCCACATGGGCGCAATCAGACCCGCCACCATGGTACCGATATATCGATCTGTGAAGACAGCAGTAAGACCACCGACGGTAGGTCTGCCTCAGGTCCCTGATCCGTTACCACGGACTGGCAAACTTCTGAGGAGCGGTCGTGATCGTATCGACCAGTGTCGCCCCTTCCCCAAAACAATTGCGGAGAAGGTGGAGCACTTTTCCGCACTCCTGATGGGTGGGCAAAAGGCGGGCTTGCATTTTGTTACCGGCAGACTATGAAAGGGGATCATAGCGAGCATCTTTTAGATCTGTTAGCTGGTGCGGCGAAAACGTGGACAGGTGGATAAAAGAGTGTGCAGTGCGCCTGCAGAGGCACCACGCGACTAGGACATGGATCGTGAGGACGTGGCGAGAGCGCGAGGACCAGATTTTAGGGGTGGTCACAAAGCAAGGGGGGAGAGTCAGAAGGCGGCGGGTCTGTTCCAGACATGGAGTGCGTGGTTTTGATACAAAGGGTGTTGTCCAAGACACCGAGGGCACCCATGTGGACCCACGCAAGGTTTGAGCATGGTCTCCACGCAGGCAGAGGAGGCCATCGCTTTGTTCCCTGTGCTTCGAAGCGGCCGCAGCAATGGAGGTGTCGGGGGTTGCCACAGGCGGGGGAGCGGAGGCACTGGCAGCCGGGCGCAGTGCGTGTGACGGTGGCCGTGACAGATCTCCAAGCAGCGCGTGAGCGGCAGCTTCTCAGGATACGAGCTCTGAGGGATGCGGATCCACACGAGGGCGCTGGGGTGCGCCAAGTCTCGGAGGAGCATCCTGGCGGGGAGGCTCTCACGGAGGACAAGCTGCGGCGCCACGCGGCCCAGGATCTGAGCTCACTGGGGGCCGCCGCCATCGCCCACATGATGGTCAAGCTCGGGGTTGGTCGCACCATTGCGAAGGTGCTGGTGGACCTGAAGCCATCTCTTTCTGCCCAGGTGCTTCTCCTGCTGGCGGACGACGATAACATCGACCTTCAGGTGCTTTCCTTCTCTCCGTACCGCGCGCATGCCACCCGTGTCACACTGGCTGCGCCTGACGTGACCATCATGACGTTGCCAGTGGAAGGGGATGTTGGTAGCTGCACTATTTGGTGCGAGGCCTGCTGGAGCCCACAGGAAGGGTACCTCAATGGGAACAGTTTCTTCGGCTGCGATGCTGGCATGCGATGGAGTGTGTTGACGCTCCGCTGCTGAAATGCTGTAAAACTTAGCAAATCGTCGGAGCAACGGCTGAATTGATTTTAGGGACATTTAGCAAAAGTCTGTAGGCCGAACATTTGATCATGTGCCACCCGAGCATCCTACTAGCTCATGTGGCACGCTGGGCCGTCGCACAGTGCAGGGCCCAGCTCAGTCACTGGAGTGGCCTGATGCCAGCACGGTATCTACACGATTCTACGCTCCTGATCTGTTCTGAATTGTTTCAGATCTATACCGGCCCTAAACTGAGGGTTCTCAGGATTTGATAGGGTCAGAATTCTCGCAAGTGCTACTGACCCTAGACAGCCGCGCTGTCCACCATTCGGACCAGCGGAGAGTGCTGATTCCAACATCCCTTCTGAAGGGTCACGGCCTAGGCCAGCTCTCTTGACGGAGCCTTTCTAAGCTCCGGGCAGAGGCGTGAAGATGTCCGCTGTGTTGTCACCCGGATACAGCGCCTCAAGAGTACAGATCTGGACCATGTCGGCATAGTCAAGGGCCAGGTGGATAGCTCCTTGACTGTCACAGTACATAGGTACCGGGAGATTCACTGTAACCATGTGGTTCACCACGTTCATAACGCATCTCACCTCCCTTGCCCGTTCAAACATGGCAGTCATCTCAGCTTCGGTGCTGGATGCATGTGAGAAATAGGCAGCCCCATTAGCCCAGCGCACATCCAGACCAGACGCATGACCAGGCGCAACTTGCCGAGGTCCTTGCAGGTATACCGGGCATGGAAGTCAGCCGCGAAGCGAGGGCACCACTCATCAGAGCTGTTTGCAAGACCAGACATTCATCCAGATCAGATCACAGAAAGACCCACAACGCAACCTCCTTGATGAAGTGAAGGCAGTGAAGGCCGGGCGCCGCCTCGCTCTTCTGCATCCTCCAATCATCCCCCATGATGCCGGCATCACGGGCCTCGTGCCAGGCCGCACCAGACCCGACTGCTTCAGACCGTGCACAGCTCACTCGAGCCATACACAGCAGTTCCCATGAAAGGCCAACCAATCAGCTGAAAGCCCCACATGAAGCTTCCCATCCCGCTCCGAGCTCAGGAAGGCTGTCTCCACATCCAAGCGATAAGCAGTTAGCCCCAGATTCAGTGCCAGGATCAATACCAGCCGAACCGATGAGAATTGAGTGCAGGGGTGCACAGGTATCAAAGTCCTGTAAAGCAGACATGTGACTCGGGTCCACTGTTTCGGATTCAGCAGCACCAATAGCGCCCAAGAGTTCACTACAGACTGCAGAGGCCTCTTCCTATCCAGGTCCGTCGTCAGAGTCGAGCAGAACCTCCTCCTCCTCCTCTGACACAGACTCGGAGCCCTGAGAGTACTCCGCAACAAAGTCACAGTCATAGAGTCACAGAGTCACAGAGTCACAGAGTCACACAGTCACACAGTCAGGCTCGTCAGATGTGTCGCTGCCGGAGCTCAGTTCAGAAGAAGAGAGGAAAGTAGAGTCAGCGCACACCTCCCCGACCTGGCATGTGTCCACCTCGAGCCTACACGGCTCTGGTCAGTGCCACGCATCACCATTGGCTCCATATCCAATGTTCTCCGCAGAGTACAGACAGCCACACCCAGACCACAGTCACCGCCTCGTCCTGCGAGGAGCCGCCCTGCACCACGTGGGACCCCAATGCCTCCGCACACAGCAGTATTTCCACCGCCCGCCAAAGGCGCGGCATTCACCCGCTGCAGTCCTTCTGTACATCAGAGCTGTCGTGGTGATATCGCACAGTCACCACCCAGATGTGCACAGTGACCAGCTTCCCACTGCCTCTGACCAATACCATCGCCAGGGAAGAAGGCGTCCAGAGTGCCCTCATACACAAACGCATCATAAACTGGCACCACCTGATCTAGACTGTGCCGAGATACAGAGTACAGATGCACCGGCTTCTGAGCCCTTTGTTGGTCAGCAGCCTCCCTCCTCCTGAAAGGTCGGCGCCCTCCAACAATGGAGACAATGCGGGAACGCCGTGCTCGGTCGCTCCACAGTGCACGGAACAGCCCTGGCACTGCCAGAGTCACAATGTTCACACAATGGGGCATAGAGACATAGATCAACTGACCCAGCGGTCACCTGCTGCGTGTTCAGGACCCGCCCAACAACGGCTGCTGGGCATAGAGAATGTGCCGTCCGTGAAGTCAGAGACCAGGGACTGCACTGTCTCCTCCGGTTCCACCTCGGCGGGAGAAAATGACAGCCTCCACAGAGGCCGCAGTGGCTTGACGCATATCCTCCCCTGCAGACACCAGTGCTGCCACACCCAGCAGCTTGTCCGGTTTCTCAGAGTCGTGTCCATGCCGCAATGTCTTTTGGCGCAACTCCGGAAATCGCTGCAAAAGTGCATCACGCTTGTCCTTGTTCGTGAAGAAGCGGTCAGCAGCAAAGCGCCCCTTCTGGCGGCAAGTAGCACACTCCACCATCTCCTTCGATTGCCTCCCCTTCTGCTCCTCCCCTTCCGCTCCTCCGGCGTCTGCGTGTCGTCAGCGAGACCAGCCGGCACCTCCAAAGCACTTCCGGAGTGCGAAATAATGGTCCCAGTGCTCACAAGTCGCCTCCTCTAGCTCATCTGGTTTCGGGAAGAGGCCGCGCAGCGCCGCAGAAAGCTTGGGCTTGGTGCATGCGGCGTGCGATTCAGAACTATGCTGCACAAAACATTCCGGTATTTTTCTGCGTGAGTCACAGACCGTCACGTCGTATCTGGGGCGGCACGACTGACAGGATTCAAATATCATCATTATCACCTGTCAGTTTCCACACGCCCCGATCTGTTTCCGCTTGCAAAGCGGTTACAATCGGGGGCCCTGGTCGCTCCTTCTGTGGAGCTCGGAGCTACCAGGTTATGGCTACCAGGTTATGGCTACCAGGTTATGGCTACCAGGTTATGGAGGGTTTCGCAGCTTGAGAGGCCCTTGCGACTCTCCCCGCAAGCATTTCCTTTCACTCCTTACCCAAGTTGTTGAATGATGTTATTTGCGAGAATGAAGAGTCCCTGGCAGCTGGCGGGCTCAGGTCAAGGTCGGTATGCGTATGCACGGCTAGCGGGCTGAGCTCACAACAGTCATGTTGTCGCACGGCTGGCGGGCTCAGGTCAACATTAACATTAACATTAATAGCAATGAAACAAAGTGCAAACCTGTGCATTTTCACCACGGGTGCCATGGCATCCGTGCGAACTCCCTTACAGGCGTCCCCCAATAGTTTTAAATGACGATTAGGGTCGAGCTGGTCCCTTCCTGCACAACCCAATCCATAATGTTAAAACCTCCATAAATAAAGTAAACCGTTGGTATGAAGTGACTACCCGATGCTCGATGCGCACATTCAAGTGCATTGGGAAATCTGTTGACGTACCGCTTGGACCAGGGTTGCATGCCTGGTCGCCTCCACACTTTGCCATAAAGCAAACATCATAAACACCTGACCCATCCTTACGCACAGACTCAAATGCGGCATACGAAAAACGAAAAGGGCATGGGATACGCAAAAGCTCGCTTGCAAGTGTAAGTTAGCACTCGCACCGAATGTGTATGTGTAGGCGCCAACTTCGGTGCGAGTGCTAACTTACACTTGCAAGCGAGCTTTTGCGTATCCCATGCCCTTTTTGTTTTTCGTATGCCGCATTTGAGTCTGTGCGTAAGGATGGGTCAGGTGTTTATGATGTTTGCTTTATGGCAAAGTGTGGAGGCGACCAGGCATACAACCTTGGTCCAAGCGGTACGTCAACAGATTTCCCAATGCACTTGAATGTGCGCATCGAGCATCGGGTAGTCACTTCATACCAACGGTTTACTTTATTTATGGAGGTTTTAACATTATGGATTGGGTTGTGCAGGAAGGGACCAGCTCGACCCTAATCGTCATTTAAAACTATTGGGGGACGCCTGTAAGGGAGTTCGCACGGATGCCATGGCACCCGTGGTGAAAATGCACAGGTTTGCACTTTGTTTCATTGCTATTAATGTTAATGTTAATGTTGACCTGAGCCCGCCAGCCGTGCGACAACATGACTGTTGTGAGCTCAGCCCGCTAGCCGTGCATACGCATACCGACCTTGACCTGAGCCCGCCAGCTGTCAGGGACGCATGGGTGGGACGCTGTGGGACGCATGGGTGAAGCGAAGTGGTGCGAAAGTTCCTGCGTGATTGCAAGCAAATGCTGGTACCTCGCGCATGCAGAAGAGTGGCTGGCGCGTTTCCCGGGGGAAGCGGCCGAGCCCAGCGGGGCGAATTTGCATACTGGTAAACAACCTGTCATCTGAACTGCTAGTGGAGTGCACGTAATGCCCGAATCCTCAACAAAGCCAAGTAAAGATGCCGGCGATGGCCGAGCAAAGGTGCCGGCGATGGCCGAGCAAAGGTGCCGGCGATGGCCGAGCAAAGATGCCGGTGCAAGAGAGAGAGAGGGTGTTCATGGAGGTTTCGTTGGAACCGATGAGATGATGACCCGGTGAGATGATGACCCGATGAGATGATGACCCGATGAGATGATGACCCGATGAGATGATGACCCGGTGAGATGATGACCTGATGAGATGATGACCCGATGAGATGATGACCCGATGGGATGATGACCCGGTGAGATGATGACCCGATGAGATGATGAACCGATGAGATGATGGCCCGATGGGATGATGACCCGATGAGATGACATACGGCATTTTTGTCCCAATGTTTATTTACCTTATACAACTTTTTGAAATATAATTCTGCGTCACGATAGTGTCATGTCACAATGACTGGAAAATCGTTATCATCACCGTTGAATTTGCAATATGACAAACATAAAACCAAATTCCACCATCGGATGCGTCTGATGACTTTGGGTAACGCTAAAACGGTACTCACCACCTTACACGTGTACATGGCGTGAGCTGGCACTTACCGGTTCTGCGGGATAAGTCAAGTTTCGCGCGCCGCGTCGAATGGTGGGGACGGTTTTTTTCTGGGTCCCATCCAATAGTAGTGTAGAGCGGAACCCTAGGTTTAGGGAGGACTGGTCAACAGTCGGGATTTGGTCAATGGGCGCAGCATCCGAGAAGATCCTGCCCATGAATCTTTCTAAATGAGCATATTTTATAGAAATTTATTTTGCACACGGATCATTGCCAAAAGGCACACTGCCTGCCCCGAAGGGCCATCCATTACACAAAAATAACTTTTGTCTGACCGGTGCTGTCTAAGCTACCAGCCAGACTTACCAGAGTTAGTGAAAGTCTATTTTGATGGATGTATTTCTTTGAAATAAACCTCTGCAAAGTGAAGAGAGATTCCTGGGTTGGGTGGGTAGGGAAGGCAAAAGAACAGAGCCGAAGCCGATGTGGCTTCACAGCCTATTTGTCTAGTTTCTGTGCCTACTACACGTGACACGAACCGTCACTAGAGCTGCAAAACATGACACGGGTCATTTGATCTACACGTGGCAGAAACCACTAAAATTCCACCGTGCTCCAATTTAAACATATAACACATACCCCTCAGGTGTATCACTCTGCACTATGTGTCGTGGAGGACGACCTTGTACCCCTCAGGGTTCGGCAAGATGCTCTCGTGCTTGATTGCCGCAACGGTCAACCACGAGGGGATCATGGGCTTCGAAAAAGTGGACAACATATATGTAATATGTATATTACATACGTGCTTGCCAGCCAGTCGACTGCACGACATGAGCGCGACTCTTCCAGTCACGCTCCCGGTCATGCGGACATGACTACGGTCATCCCGGGTTGAAAGCCTTCAAGGGAATGCACCGGATGTCATCCCCTTAAAGGCCTGCAACATGGCGAATGCTTCGTGCTGAAACCCGCGAAATATATGGTATGCGTGCAGGGAGCATGAGGTTGCAAATGAGGAAATGCGATGGAAGAATTGCCACCCCAAAATGTCTTTCCGCGAGTCGGTTGAAGAATGAACCAAAATCTTACCGCGTCTAAAGACGCCTTGCGCTGTCAAACTGCGAGTTCTGAGTGTCCTTGAGTAATGCGTAAAGTTGACGCATGATATACTCGCGTTCAGAAGCGTTCAGAAGACCGCATGTAACACTGCTGCTTTCTGCTGCCGCCGCAATATTTTTAAGTTCACTGTGAAATGATTTGCGTTTCAAAGGTTCAGCATAGTATTTTTGAGATTGTGACATCTGAATTGTGATTCTGTATGCGTCCGATGAAAAAGTTCGATCCAAATACGGTTCGATCAAATTTATATGTGACACGAATATTCTTAAACGATTCGATTATATTGGGCTTAGATGGTCAGCCCGATGAGAATGTTCATTACACTCAGATTACACTGTATGACGACCCGATGAGATGATGACCCGATGAGATGATGACCCAGTGAGATGATGGCCCGATGAGATGATGACCCGATGGGATGATGGCCCGGTGAGATGATGACCCGGTGAGATGATGACCCGATGAGATGGCGACACGATGGGATGATGACCCGATGAGATGATGACCCCATGAGATGATGACCCGGTGAGATGATGACCCATGAGATGATGACCCGATGAGATGATGACCTGATGAGATGATGACCGGTGAGATGATGACCGATGAGATGATGACCATGAGATGATGACCCGATGAGATGATGACCCGGCGAGATGACGAATTGATGAGATGATGACCCGATGAGATGATGACCCGATGAGATGATGACCCGATGAGATGATGACCCGATGGGATGATGGCCCGATGAGATGATGACCCGATGAGATGATGACCCGATGAGATGATGAACCAACGGGATGATGACCCGATGTGGGGGTTTTGTTTTGTTACTATGCAGGCCGCAAAGCGAGGAGGTCTGTGCTCAGGCATGATTCTTGTAGGGGAGACGCTGGACTTCCCGGCAATGGACACCGCCGCATCCGCCGAAATCCTGGCACATCTGCCCCAGGACTTCGTGCGCGACATCCTCAAGATGATCACCGACGCTTCCAGGCACTCCTCCACCCAGCACCTCGCCGTAGACTGCCATGGGCACTCCTCCACCCAGCACCTCGCCGTAGACTGCCATGGGCACTCCTCCACCCAGCACCTCGCCGTAGACTGCCGCAACTGCGCCGCAATGCCGCATCGTACCACTGCGTCGCGATTCCATATGGCATCTGCATCATTTTTCCTGGATTTTCTATCTCGCTGGAAAAGTCTCCTTTACGCCACACCATTCGAGGCCTTGGAACTAATGCCCAACGTAGCCTTACAACCGAATTTGGCATGTCGCGTGTGGGCTCATAACTCGCAAACGGGGCTTGTCGCATTCAGGTTGAGGATCATCAGCCGGTTGCTGTTACTCGATAGTAAACATCAATGGCTGTTTCAGGTGGGGTGTAGGATAAGTACTTGTGTATCTACCATCCCCATCACGCCACAAGATGCATGCCTTCACTTGAGCATCCCCGTAAAGCCCGTCAAGCAGCGCATCCCGGGTCAACAACCTCTCAGCTGAAGGCGCTGTTTGCAGAGCTCCTTGACCCTGGAGATCCAGCTTTGCGACAACATGTCTACCCCACCGCCAAGTGGCGACCCAGCTTTGCAACTACGTGTCTACCCCACCGCCAAGTGGCGACCCAGCTTTGCAACAACGTGTCTACCCCACCATCAAGTGGAGCTTTGTGAGCAGGTACTCGCAGCCACTTGTGAGACGATGCGGCTGGAGGATGCCGCATCAACCCTTGAGGACTTGGAGGACACGGACATGGCTGCCCGGGTGCTGACATGCTTCGGGGCGTCGCGTATGGCCATCATTGTGTCGCATCTGTTCTCCCTGGTGTCTCCCCAAACCGCCTCACAAACCTCCTGTTGCCTTGCTTGCTTTTCTGCAGGGAGCCGCATGGCTCATTTTTTTACCGTAGTTCTGCTTTCGCTTTTTTGTTGTTGTCATGTTTGTGCAGCCGAACCATTCTTTAGTCTATTATTAATTCGGAATGAAGCGAATGTTTCTTCGGTGTGCCGCGCGGGAGACTTCTGGGAGTTGCACGTGAAAGCGACAATTGAATGCGGTTCTTCGCTTACTGAACCTTGAAAGCTGAAGCCCTTGAGCTCCTGGAACCCATGCGCGGCAGGCTGGAAAGAAGGCGGCCCTCGCAGTACAGCTGGTGGCCAGGATGCCGGCAGACAAAGCCACGCTGCTGATGCGACACCTGGACCTCCACGTGGCCGTTGCAGTACTGGAGCGGATGCCAGCGGTCCCCCTGCAGGACCTATTGCTTGCGAGCTCCTCCAATCAGGCGGCGCGCATGTTGGCTGAAATGTCCTCGGCCCGCCGCGCTGGGGCCTTCCGTCTGATGCTGCCGGGCCAGGCCGCCGCCGCGCTGCAGCAGCTGGACCCATTTCTGGGATCCCTCATTCTGGAGGATGCCGGTGCGGCAAGTGCACCATCTATTTTGCAGGCCTCGTCATGCTTGATGACCCTTGGGCACGCACCAGAATTTAGTAGCACGCATCAAAAGCAGCATATGGCAGCCACCCACCCCTCACCCACCCACCCACCCATCAATCAGTCTAGCCATCTGCCCACCCACCCACCCACCCACCCACCCAGTCACCCTCACCCACCCTTCCTTCCTTCCACCCCCTCACCCACCCACCCACCCACCCATCAACAATCAGTCTAGCCATCTGCCCACCCACCCACCCTTTCACCCAGCCACCCTCACCCCTCACCCACTCACCCTTCCTTCCTTCCACCCCTCACCCACCCACCCATCAATCAATCAGTCTAGCCATCTGCCCACCCACCCGCATCCATCCATTAATCCATCCATCCACCCATGAATCCATCCATCCATTCTTTCTTACTTACTTTTATTAATCCATCCATCCATCCATCCATCCATTCTTTCTTGCTTACTTTTATTCATCCATCCATCCATCCATCCATCTGTCCGTGTATTTCCACCCACCCACGCCCCCACCCATCCATCGAACCATCCACTTGCCTGATCGTCCGCTCACCCTACCACCGTCCGCGCATCGATCCATCTATTCGTAGATTCACCCACAGGTCACCCATCTAGCCAGCCGTTCACCTACCACCCGAAAATTGAGCAGTGGAGTGGTCGATGGCAGTTGAGGAGTGGGAGGCGGACCACCTGACGGACGTGATTAGTCGAGTGCACCCGGTGGTGGTGAAGGCTTGGGTGGAGGCCCTGGATTCCCAGCTTCGCAAGCAGTTTGTGGAGGCCCTGAATCCTGTGGTGGCTACGGCATGCCTGAAGGTCCTCGGAACATGTTGAACAAATATCTGATTCCCTTCCTCCATGCTGCATGTTCTTCACCCTTCGTGCGCTCTCTTCACGAGGGCCCCCCTTGCCGCGCTCTCTTCACGAGGGCCCCTTTGTAGGAATTCGAGAGTTTCGTTCTCACAAAAGCAACCATAAACTTTCATTATCAAAAGATATACCAGTTCGCAGCTCGAAACGCCACGAACATTTGCGCGCCATCATTACTGATTGGGCGATCTTATGTGAAAGTTCACCAAACCGACTCCTACGTGTCACTGTCGTGTTCATAACGACCGCAGTGACACTCTAGAGTACAGATGAACTCATTACGCACTTCCCGATGGTCATCAGTGATCTGACGGCCACGATTAGTTCAGCAGATCTACAGATCTAGATCTAAGGGTTCCATAGGGTTTCTTTAGGGTTTCTTCAGGGTTCGAGCATCCTGACTACTGTACAATGTCTAGATAGTCATGCTTTACACCAAACCGATCAGCAGCACTTGCAGATTCCAATACCCCTTCTAAAGGGTGACTGTCTAGTTGTCCTACTGCCAGTTCTTGGGAATGGTGCCCCTTCAGTCAGCAATATCCAGTTCTTGGGATGGTGCCCCTCCAGCTCCAGAGTATCGGATGGTGCCCCCTTCAGTCTTCAGTCTTCAGAGGTGGAGTCCTGCAACTTCATGATGCCCAGCCTTTGCCTGTGCATAAGAAATGCTGGTAGGGGAAGAGGTTTGGTGAAGATGTCCGCTGTGTTGTCCGCTGAGCAGACATACGAGGCTTCCGCTGTGTCGGACTTCACCAATTCTCGGATGTACATATTCCTCACCTCAATGTGCTTGGATCTATTGTTGTTGAGATAGTCGGAGGCCAAATGAATGGCCCCTTGGTTGTCACAGTACATAGGCACCGGGTTGCAGATGTCCACCAAGTCGTTCAGCACATTGATGATGTACTTGATCTCCCGAGCCCCTTCAGACATGGCGATGATCTCAGCCTCGGTAGTCGACAGCGACACACATCTCTGCATGATCGAGGAGAAGATGAGCAAGCTCCCACACAGGTAGACTGCAATGCCAGATGTGGACTTTCTCGTTGTCTTGCAGCCAGCATAGTCAGCATCAGTGTATATGCACATCGGTAGTGCTCCACATGCCAGACCCAGCCCCCTTGGCACAGAAGAGGTTGTTCGCAGCACCAGCTCGTAGCTCACAGTGCCCTTGAGGTATCTGACAACCTGTTTCAGTGCCACAAAGTGCTCTGGGCCATAGGACGCACAGAACCGAGAGAGAGCAGATACAGCAGCCATGATGTCAGGGCGTGTGCACCTTGCAATCCACTGCAGCTGCCCAAGCAGCCCCCTGAACGGAATGGTGGTATCCTTGCCATCAGACGGGGCAAGAGAGCACCCTGGGGACATGGGCAGACTAGCCGGCTTGGCATCCTTGAGTCCATAGGTGTCAATCATCTGGGAGATGTACCCAGATTGAGAGAGATATGCCACCCCAGGGCCCCAGCGCACACCAATACCCATCACAAGATCCAGAACACCCAAGTCCTTGCAGGCATACTTGGAGTTGAAGGCTGCTACGAAGTTGTCATACCACGTGCGACTGTCAGTGGCCACAATGTAGTCATCAACATATGCCAGAATAATGACCGTGATGTCAGAGTCCCTGATGAAATACAGACAGGGCTCAATATCACTGCGCTTCATCCTCTCGTCGTAGGCCATGATGAAAGCATCGCTGGTCTCAAACCACTCTTTGCCCGCTTGCTTCAGGCCATACACCGCCTTGAGGAGCTTGGCACACGTCCTCCCTTGATACTCCAGCCCCCTAGGGAGCTGGACATACAGATCCTCCTCGAGGGTCGAGTTCAGGAAGGCTGTTTCCACATCCATGTGATACACCTGCAGGGAAAGGTTCAGTGCCAGAATGATAACCAGTCTCACTGAAGACAACTGAGTACACGGGGCAAAGGTGTCGAAATAGTCGACACCATACTCCTGCTTGTTGCCCCTCACACACACCCTCGCCTTGCGCTTTTGCAACTGCCGATGCTTGTCCAGCTTGACCTTCAACACCAACGCCATGTCCAACAGGCGAACCCCAGGGGGCACATCCTCCTTGTCCATCATCTCGAGAGCCTGCTCGACCGTAACCAGGGCCTCCAGCTCTGTCTGGATAGCTTCCATCCACTCATTAGCATCTGGCGCCCCCATAGCTTGCTTGACCCCCTTTGGTTCAGTCACCCCAGGTGGCAGCACATCCACTGAGTCTCCAGCACACGCCTTCGCAACCGCTGCCAAGCATGTGTGCTCAGGAGGGAAATGCACCTTACCCAATGGCAGATCAATGTGCGTGAAGTTCGTGAGTAACATAACACAGTATGGAAATGAGCTGGGCCCCACAGCTCGTGCGCATATGATCCCAGCCTCCAGCTTCTCACGTCCAGCATCTGCCATGACCTCAGTAAACAATGGGTAGTCGACATTGAGGTCACCAGTGTGCACAGCCGAGCGCACAGCAGTCATATGCTTGGGCTGGCCATCCAGATAGTCCCGGAGGCTCACCCAGCATGTCACATCTCCAGCCTTCACCTTCAGCACTGCCAAAATCTCGTCGCTCTCATCAGGCAAATAGGCCCCAACACCAAGAATACCATCTTCCAGGCCACTGGGAAGGGTGTCATGATATGCCGCATCCAGCATCGTCACCATGAAGTTAGTACTCAGTGGGGCCACTGCAGAAGGATCCCATGTGGTGACCACCTTGCCCAGCTTGTCCACAGCCTCATGGAATCTGACCATACCAGACTTGACGATCTTGCCGGACTCAGGATCATACAGTAAGTAAGCTGATGAGACCTCAGAGTGACCAATGTATCTGAGCTGCTTTGCCCGGTCACTGAGCTTGTGCTCCCTGCTGTCTGGGTCCACAAAGGCATATGCCAGACAGCCGAACACTCGAAGAAGTGAGAGGTCATAATGTTTCCCATACAGCTTGTAGTAGGGGGACTGCCCGTGTAGAGGCTTCTGGAACGTCCTGTTCAAGGTGTACACAGTGTGCCGAACAGACAGTGGCCATACCTCCACACCAAAACCAGATGTCACCAGTAGCGCTCGAGCCATAGCCTGCACCGTTCTGTGGGATCTCTCAACCCGAGCCTGGTTCTCGTGGAGGTACGGTGACCCATGGCGCTGCTCAATGCCTCGCTCCTTGCAGTACTGCTGCGTCTGTCCAGCAATCATAGTCGAGTCTCCATCAGTGTGCAGCACCATGTGGTACTTCTCCTCGAGCCTCATGCGGCTCCTGTGCCTTCTGACCTCGACCAGGAACTCCTCCAGCGCCCCCAGATAGTCAGACTTCTTCTTCAGGAAGTATACACATAACCAGGATGTGCAATCATCCAAAAAGAGAACGAACCACCTGTATCCACCAGCACTGTGCCTGAACGGCCCACAGGTGTCAGACCACACCAATAACCCAATCTCCTCAGCCCTCTCCCTGCCCGTAGACTTCATGGAAGGTCTGATGGCTTTGGTCAGTCTGCAGGAGACACACCTCTCTGAACAGCGCAGCACCAGACTCTTGGCATATTGCGCAGACGTGATACCCATGGGGACCCCCTCGTCCAGCATGTCCTGCATGGTGACGTCGCCAATGTGTCCAAGGCGAAGGTGTGCAAGCATCTTGGCGTCAAGCTTCATTGCCGTATGCCCATCCTTGTACAACACAACCACTGGCCACTTGGTCTCTCTGACCCATACCCTGTCTTCGCCACACATCTCCAGGTTCTCCACGTTGTAACATGAATCCAGCGGAGCTGAGAATATCGTTTCCCCAGCAGGATACTCATGAACAATGGCGAACTGGGATGTAAATTGCCACCAGCTGGCCGTCCCCCATCTGGGTAATACCAAAAGAAATTTGGTGGAGTGAGGTGCCCTATCAAAATCACTGAGTGCCTTCTGCAGGCACCTCAGGATGACATCATGCTCATAGGGCGGGTTGCCATAGCATGCCTCACCTGCCCAGTCCCTGTCGAAGCAAGGCCGGTCAGTGGTGCAATAGTTGCCCAAGACGTGGTTGTCACTGGAGGCAAACAGCTCCAGAGTGAATGGCCCATGCTCTTCGAGGTGCTTTCCAACCTTCTCAAATTTCCAGTCCGATTTGTCCCGGTCAGAGTCATCGTGATATGCCGCACAGGCCACATATGCATCCAGAGCGCCAGTCACCCGATCCTCATATATGATGTACTGGTTGCCAACCCTGGAGAATGAGAATGTCACTCCCTCACTGGATATCCGCCTGGCTCCAAAGTCAACACTGAACCCAGCATCCTCAAGTGCCACCACTGACACCAAATTGAAGGGCTGCCCAGGGATACAGTGTGCACCAGTGAACTGCAGTCCAATAGCGCGCCCAGTGAACACATCCAGTTTGGCAAATGTCACCGTGCCACTGCCCTCCGACGAGACAGTACCTGCCTGTACTACACTGAAAGTGGAACGAGAAGTGGTATCAAAGTCACCCCCAAAACTAGCCATCGAGTTGAATATGTGCTTGGAGGCACCACTGTCCAACATGGCCACTTGACCACCGCCTGCAGCCAATGGCAGGTCGCTGGTGAATACGTCAGTCTTGCTGTTCGCAGATGCAACACACAGGGCAAGTGAGGTGCACATAGGATGCCCCCCTCGTAGGTCACATGCCTCGTCATCATCAGAGCCACTGCCATCCTCCAGATCAGGCGCATCATAATACCAATCAGCCCCAGGGTCAGCGCCCTCGGGACAGAGGTGGTGCTTGCAAGGCGGACAGAATAGTCCAGATGCCCAATCATCAGAGGGGATGCCACCCACTCCTTCAAGGGGCTGCAACATGCACACATCATCCTCCTCGTCCGAGTCCGAGGCGTCCACCAGATCAGGCATAGCATCCGAAGCATAGCCATCATCATCCGAGTCAATGTTAGAAGCTGTATCCATAATACTGATGGAGTAACCAGAGTCATCACCACAATGATGACAAAATAGCCCAGATGCCCAATCATCAGAGGGGATACCACCCACTCCTTCAAAGGGCTGCCATGAGTGTCCACCATCCTCCTCGTCCGAGTCAGAGGCATCCACCAGACTCGGCATAGCATCTGAAGCATGATCATCATCACCTGAGCCAGAGGAATCGCTGAGACCAGGCATATAGCTGAGTCCAGATAGCGTGTGACCGGCCCAGGCATGGTGGTTAGCAGCAATCTGCTCAGGCATTGTGAAAATGGCACCAGAGTCACCCAGTGCATACGCATGCTCAGGCAAAGGGTGAGAAGAGAAGGCATGTTGAAAAGTAACCTGCTCAATACCGTATATCATACAGCTATCCGGCGTGGTCCCAGAGGTAGAATCATCTGAGTCCCAAGAGTCATCACCACTGTGAGAAGAGCCCTCAGAGTCATATCCACCGTGATCTGAACCATCACTGCCATCAGACGAGGAGTCAAAGTCCCACTCATCATCATAGCCATATCCCATCAATGCCCAGAAGTCCTCAACCGCCTTCACCGTGTCCCGAGTAACCATACTGAGTAAAGTCACCCATGACTGCATCCTCTCAAAGGATCCTCGTACCATGACCGGCTCCTTCTCAAGCAGACGTTGCAGTAAACCCAGCTGTTCCGCCACAAGGTGCTTCGCATACACCATCTCCTCTTGGCACACCACTCTGCCATTAGCAGGAAAGTGAGGATCCTCCAGCACCTTCAATGCCCTGTCCGACACTTCCACAGAGCCATTCATGAACATAGTATGCACATACTGGACATCCGAAGTGTACCATGGCTGCCTGGGTGATATCTGATACCCAGGCCCAAGATGCTGCTCTCTTCCTGCCTCCCATAGGGCTTGGGTAGGATCAAGCTTCCTCCCAGGCAGTGCTGTGCACAGAGTATCAATGTAGACAAACGAGTCGTACACCGGAGTCACAGGGAAATATCTGTGCTCATTCAATAAGAACCGATGCTTATTGGGCTGATAGGGGTGTGACTTCTTACCAGGCTTCCTCAATGCAGAGTGCCCTCTCACAGAAGCATCAGACCTCCACCGACAGACACCACTCACAGATTGGTCCTCACCTCCAACTGGGAAAGGACCCTCAGAAGATGTAAGTCCACCCAGAGCTGCATAGTAGTTGTACAGGGAGACACCAGATTGAGACCCAATATAGTCTTCCACAGTGTAACCAGAGATAAATTGAGGCATGTCGTCAGAGAAACAGGTAACCATGCTGTCCAGCTCACAGATAGCGTACAGAGCCTCTCCAGAGGCATCCACACCAGGGTCCTGCTGAGCTTCAGTGACAGCAGCTGCACGATTGGGTAGCTTCCCATGCTTCTGGTAGTCCTGGACCCTCTTCATTATCGCGTCCCTCCTCTTGGGATTCTTCTTGAGGTACTCCTCCCGCTTGTCCTCGTGAGTCACAAAGCATTCCTTGGACGAGTGCCCAGTCATATGACATATCGGACACGGAACCTTCTTGAGCATCACAGTACGTTTCTGCTCCTCCTGCTTGCGCCTGTCCTCCACGATTCCAGCACCCGTCTCTGTAGCTGCTACTGAAGTAGCTATAACGTTGTCGTAGTGGTCACACACCGCGTCACTCAGCTCCTGGAACGACGGTATCTTGTTCTTGGAGTACATAGAACGTACCAAGACATATGCCGGGTTCAAAGAATTCAGCACCATAGCCACAAAGACCGCCTCCAGGCTGGCAACATGAAATTTCTCACCGGTCGGCAGGAATTCGCTCGTGTACGCATATTCCTTCACCCTGTCGAGAATCTGCCGCGCACTCAGAAAGCCCGGCAGTGGGTTAGCAAGCGACGCAAACTTCTTCGTGTCATCAAGCAGAGCCTTGACCTGCCTCACAAAGTACGCAGAGCCCGTGCTCCGACGCATTTTAACTAGCTGCCGCCAGGCCAAGACACCGTCCGCCTCCTCGCTGTACGTCTGCACAACCGCATTTGCCGTCTTGGAAGTCACGGCCGACAGAAAGTCGTGAAACAACTGATTCGCTGCCACAGAGAAGTGCTCGTCCTTCTTGATGTCCTCCAAGTCGCGCGCGTCCGATAAGAGTAACGCCAGCGCCCGGTGACGCAAACATGGCACAATTTTACCGCGGAACTCCAGCCACTTGCTGTCATTTTCTGCGTCCTGACCAGAATAAAGTTGTTCAGACTTGAAACTCTTCAACATTTCCGCCAGAGGAGGCAAAGGTACGCCCGCAGTACCACCCGCAACGTGAGAGTGAACACCAGAACTAGACATACCGGATTTCGCGGCCTCAGGAGACGCAACAGCTTCTCCTGTCCCCGCATTCTGATTCGCAGCCAACTGGGGCACTGTCTGTGCCAGGACCTGAACCATTTTCATAAGCTCATTTATACGCGCGTCTTGCTGCAAAGATAGCTGTTGTTGTCGCTCATCGATAAGAGCTGTCAGCGCTGCAGAGTCCTCCCCAACTGAAGTTCCACCTTCCGACAGCACCTCCGAGATATCGCCGTAAGTAGATTCCACACCCAGTCCTGTTGGGGTCCGCTCCGCAAGCTTGGCCTTGTCTTGTTTCATACTCATTTCCGAAAAACGCGCAGCAAAAATTTGCGTGATACAACCGTAGGTTAACACTTACTGTGTAGTAAGTGGGCCCAAAACCTGTAGGAATTCGAGAGTTTCGTTTTCACAAAAGCAACCATAAACTTTCATTATCAAAAGATATACCAGTTCGCAGCTCGAAACGCCACGAACATTTGCGCGCCATCATTACTGATTGGGCGATCTTATGTGAAAGTTCACCAAACCGACTCCTACGTGTCACTTTCGTGTTCATAACGACCGCAGTGACACTCTAGAGTACAGATGAACTCATTACGCACTTCCCGATGGTCATCAGTGATCTGACGGCCACGATTAGTTCAGCAGATCTACAGATCTAGATCTAAGGGTTCCATAGGGTTTCTTTAGGGTTTCTTCAGGGTTCGAGCATCCTGACTACTGTACAATGTCTAGATAGTCATGCTTTACACCAAACTGATCAGCAGCACTTGCAGATTCCAATACCCTTGCCGCGCTCTCTTCACGAGGGCCCCCCTTGCCGCGCTCTCTTCACGAGGGCCCCTTGCCGCGCTCTCTTCACGAGGGCCCCCTTGCTACGCTCTCTTCACGAGGGCCCCTTGCTGCGCTCTCTTCACGAGGGCCCCTTGCTGCCATCTCTTCATCGAGGCTTCTCAGCTGTTGGACCGTATGTGTATCTCCTGAGACCCCTCACTCCCAGCCTGTGCGGCTGAGGTGGCCAGGCATGGTCAGCGGAGCTGGCATCTCAGCTGCTGCGCGAGGTCCACCCCGAGCACACCGCAACCATTTTGGTGCTTCTGAGCGAAGCGGGCTGGCAAAAGGTGCTCTCCATCCGTTTGCGCTGCTGTCCACGGAGTGCCTCAGCGTGACCCACTCGCCTCTTGGATTGGATTTTGATCTGGAGGGACTGCGTGCAGCGCCTGATGGGTATGTGCCGACGTTGTGTGGTCATAACAGGTTTTGGACATTTTCCAGCGCATAGATCCGACCCGTGTAGCGCAAGTTTTGGAGTTTATGTCCGGGCGGGGCGACGCCAGCCAGCTCATAAAGCGTATGCCTTCAGCGCAGGCGGCGGCCGTGGTGGGGCTGATGCCTCCCTCCTCTGCCGCCACGCTGCTCACCAGGCTCGAGGCCCGCGATATTGCGCCAATGCTCATGGCACTCGGGGACGCTGCCTCCGCAGCGGTGCTGGTCACCCTGCCTCCCGGGCTGGCGGCCAGGGTTCTGGACAGCGTGGAGACCGCTTTCGCAGGCCAAGTGCTCATGGCGATGTCTCTCGAGTCAGCGTGCACCATGCTGCTTGCTGCAGGCGTCGATTCGGGGAGCCGCATAGCGAGAGAAATCCCAGCTGTAAGCTCACCCCTTTCAACCCCCCTCAGCTCTATGGTGAAAGGGATCCTAGCTTTAAGCTGCCGCTTCCTGTCAACCCCTTCAGCCACATGATGAAAGTCATCCCAGCTGTCAGCCCCGCCCCCGTCATCACAGCTGTCAGCCCCGCC
>LGRX02021962.1:28959-68780 GCA_001247695.2 Cymbomonas tetramitiformis
CATTCTCCAGCCCTGGCCTCATCTGTCTGCCCGCTTGAGCTCACTGGTGCGGCAGGCTGGGCTGAGCTGCTGGGCGTGGTGGCTTGGGCGAGTGAGGACGGCGCCAGAGACATCTTGGGGCGATCCTCGGGGACAGTATTCCTGAGATGACGATAGCGCAGTACTTGCAAAAGCTGCCTGCGCCGGTGGCTGCCGTGGCAATGCAGTGCTTCCCGGCTCAAACCGCAGCGCGCGTGCTGGTGGAGATTGGGAGCGAGATCGCCCTGCCGGTGTTGGTGCTAATCCCGGCGGCGCACCTCGGAGCGGTGGTGACGTTTCTGCCGCATGAGCAGAGCATAGCCTTGACGAGGATGCTTCCCCCCGAGGTCACCGCGCAGATGATGGAGAGGGTGACTTCGTCCCAGGTCACTGCCGGGATACTGGACGCAGTTAGCCTAGGGCATGCCTCCTGCCTTGTGCGAGGCCTCGCCCCAGCCACCGCTGCTGCAGCCCTGCAGCATCTCTCGGCGGAGTCCCTTGCCGCCGTACTGCAGGTGCGCCGGGCCTCCGCGCAGCCCCTCGCCCGTTCTATTGCAACACCCATTGCACCAATCCTCTGCCACCGCATATTCTTGAACAGATACCCAATTGGGCCATCCAGCAGGGCGGAATCTGAAGCATGGTTCCCATTGCTCAGCTCCTTCACCAACTCACAGCCCGCACAGCTTCCAGCTCCCACCGCCAGCTCCCAGCCATCTTCGCTCCCTGGCCTTGCTGCTTCAAGCTCCCCAGCCCGCCCCTATACAGCCCCACCCAGCGGCTCCCAGCCCTTCGACTCCCAGCCACTGGCTCAGCCCGCGCCGGCTCCCAGCCCGCCTCTTCAGCTCACCCAGCCATGCAACTTCAGCTCCCAACCCGCCAATGGCTCCCAGCCCGCGCTCAGCTCCCCAGCCCGCCTCTTCCCCAACCCACCCCTTCAGCTCTGGCCACTTCTTCTAACCCGACACCCACCCTTGCCTTATTCAGCTACAGCCATGCTAAACACCCAGCCAGCCTCTTCAACCCGCCCCTTCAGCTCCCCGGCCCGCCTCTTCAGCTCAACTTGTGGCCCCCCACCCACAGGAAGATATCCTTCGTGCTGGCCGCAATTGTTCCTTACTGCATCACTCTGGCTGCATCCTCTTCGAAACGCTTCCCTCTGCACCTGCAGGGCCCCAAATTCTGCAGCCATCCGCAATAGAATGAAGAGATATCCTCAATCACAATCCCTGAGATCTGATAGCTATTTTCCTCCCCCATCCCCCTTCCTTCTCCTGTCTTCTCGCCCTTCTCCTTCCTTCCACCAATCATCCTCCCAATTCCCAACCTCCGATTGTCTCACTCCGTTTTCCAATCTCTCCACCCTTCCCCCCGTGCCCTATCATCACCGTGCCCCCAATGCCTTTACAACCATGAAATCATACAGGAAATCGAGACGGAGATCGCGGCGCTGATCATGGTGGAGCTGAAGCCCTTGATGGCCGCCGCAGCATGGAGCTGTGTCCCCTCCAGCAGTGCAGCTGCGCTCCTCGAGTGCATGCCGCTTCGGGCGGCCTGCGCAATGCTGCAGTTCGCTCGCTCTGCCACAACGGCCGCCGCTCTGGACATCATGGCGTCTCGGTCCCTCCCCCAGGCCGCCTCACGCGTGCAAGGGCTCGATCCTGCGCGGGCTGCCGACGTCATGCGCATGATGGCCCCCACGCTGGCAGCCGCGCTGCTCTCTGGCTTCTCCCTGCCAAAGGCTATGGGCGGCGACGTAGGTGCGGTGCAGTGGGAGGTGCTCTGCCGCATGGGCCCAAGCGGTATGATGCCAGTGCTCGACGCTCTGGGCAGCAAGGCTAGCGCTGCTCTGAAGCACTCGCCGATAGGGCAGTTCACCCAGATCATGAAGAACATCCACCCGGATGCCGGCTCGCAGTGCCTGAACCTGGCAGACGACAACCGGGCTCGCACCGCGCTCTCGCGGCTCCCCTACGGCCCTGCCGGCGCCATCCTGGAGCGCATGCTGCCGCACAAGTCCGCCGCGGTGATTGGCAAGCTCCCCAAGAAACACGTGCGCCGCCTCCGTGTCACATCGCCGCATGCCGCCGTGCATCCTGCCTCCATGTCCTCCATTCTGCACTTCACTCTTGTGGTCCAGCTGTGCCCTGCGTCTCTGCGCCTCCTGCCTCCACGTCCTCCATCTTTGGGTGGTGGTGGGTGACGGCTCGGCATGTGTCAAGCAGACCTGGTATACAGTGTTTTAATCCTATATTGAAGACAATTTTCGTGATATTAAAATATATAATTTCCCAGGACACGACGGACTCAAATTCAGGTTGTTCGGCTTTACAGACCCATGATACATCGGCACTCAGAATTACTCTCGTGTGGCAAGTCAAAAGCATGAGTATGCAGTGCACTAAGGATCTATTTTGAGAGCGTTTTAGAAAAATCTAAGAGCACTAGTGGCAAAAACACCCCCTTCTTAACACTTTGTTCGGAATAGAAATTTTGAATTTCACATTCTCCAAAAGATTCTCTCCGAATAGTATTAATATTAAGGGATAAGTTGAGATGTACATCGTATGAGATGTCGGCCCCCGATGTAGATTAAAATGAGATGTCAGCCCCCGATGTACATTAAAATGACATGTCTACCCCCGATGTGGATTAAAATGAAGTGTCGGCCCCCGATGCAGACTTATCCCTAATATTGATATGGCCCATATTAAGAAAACTCTCCGAACAAAATATTAAGGATGGGATGATTTGGCCACTAGTGTTCTTAGTTTTTTCTGAAACCATTTAAAAATAGATCCTTAGTGAAAGATGCTCTATTGTGGGCAAATCAAATACTTCTTTAATCGGACCGTTTAGCAAAAGTCCTCATGAGGCTTATTGACGGATTTGCTGGACGTATTCGAATATTATGGTATAAACGCGTATTAAAATCTTGTTCATAACATACGTAAAACGTAGTATGGTCTGCAGAGAGTAACAGGCTGGCGCGGCCATTACAGTGACAGGTTGGCGCGGCCCTCATAGTGACAGGCTGGCGCGGCCCTCATATTGACAAGCTAGCGCGGCCCTCATAGTGACAGGCTGGCGCGGCCCATGGACAGGCTGGCGCGGCCTCAGTGACAGGCTGGCGCGGCCCGCCAGAGTGACAGGCTGGCGCGGCCTTATAGTGACAGGCTGGCGCGGCCCTTATAGTGACAGGCTGGCGCGGCCCTCATAGTGACAGGCTGGCGCGGCCCTTATAGTGGCAGGCTGGCGCGGCCCTTGCAGGCCGCGAATCTGCTCACGGTGATGGTTGCCGAGGAGCGCTTCGTGCTGAACGTCGCCGAGCAAATGGACGTGCGTGCAACCTCCGTTCTGCTGTGCCATGTGGACGAGGTGTCGTACAAGGGGCGCTCCGCTGCAATACTACAGGAGATGCGTCTGGCGCCTATGGTGACAGTGCTGAACCACGGTGCACCCACCTGGGTGGCGGAGCTGCTCCAGCAAATGGATGACGGCGCCCCCTCAGTCATCCAATCCGTGTTCTCCCAAGCTCGCAAAAATGTCCAAAAGCGAAGGAGCGCCGTCGTTCCCTTATCGAGGAGCGGCTCTTTCTGGCAGCAACTGAAGAAGGACCATAGTGACGATCTCATACGAGACATATTGTGCCGTATGGATCCTGCATTGGTATCACAGGTGTCCCTTAAGCCTTGGTTCTGCCTTGCCAGGCGCAGTACCTCGAACCACTCTGCAAGCAAAGTCAGCCACAAGCTCCAGCTCACACCTCCCCAACAGCTCACGCGCCCCAAGCACCTCACACCTCCCCAACAGCTCACGCGCCCCAAGCACCTCTCACCTCCCCAACAGCGCACGCGCCCCAAGCACCTCACACCTCCCCAACAGCGCACGCGCCCCAAGCACCTCACACCTCCCCAACAGCGCACGCGCCCCAAGCACCTCACACCTCCCCAACAGCGCGTCGCTCCACCACCTGACTGCACAGGGCGTGCTTGGAGATATCAGTTGGCTCCGCACGAAGCCCTCGCCCTTCTTCCTCGGTCTGGCCTCACATGCAGGCTTGATGATGTGGGAGTCATGTGAAGTGACTTATTGCACCGTTTCTCATCCCCACTTCTGTTCCCTTTCGCCCACGTGTCGATGATACGTCAGTGTCAGAGAGCGCGCTCCAAGCCTGAAGCAGTCATAGGGGGGGGGCATCACAGGCGCTGCTCGAGGTGGGGCCGCCGCAGCGCCTTGCGTGGCTCGAGCGGCTCCAAGACAGCGTTCGCCGCGCACGCGTTATCGAGGCCATGCCGACGCCTGTTGCAGCCGCGACCCTGGCCAATCTGATGCTCGACTTAGGAGGTGGAGTCTTGGATGCTGCCCCAGTAGAGTCGGCAGTCAGATTGCTCGACGCGATGCCAGCGGAGAGCATATGCCCCTTGTTGATGCATATGTCAGTGCTGGGATGTGCCCGCCTGATGCTTGCGCTGCCGGAGAGGCGCACAGCAGCCGTGATCGACGAGATGCCAGCGGAGTACATTGCCAAGGTTGTGGAGAGCATGCGCACGGAAGATGCAAGAATACTGATGAAGACTGTCAATCGCCCGCTTGAGCTCCTTGCGCTGATTCCTGCCGCCTCGGCTAATGCGGTGTTCAGCGGTATGAATGCAATGCGGATTGAGAAGGTCCGTGTGTGCTTTCCATCCCGACCACATCGCTTGCAGTTTGGTGAAGGATTCGGTTGCTTACAGCAAATAGGGCTGCTCTCTCAGAGCCGGATGCTTAACCTGTATCAGCAAAGGAGACTGCGTTCTCCCTGCCGCTTGCCTTCTCTTCTTTAGCATTTCTGGTGAACCAATAGTTTGCACACACTGTGGACACATCTTGTCGTGTTTGCTTGACCTCCTTTCTTGTTTTTAACTTGGCTGTGAGGGCGGTGCCTGCTCGACCATCAGAGTTTAAAGAACTACTCGGTCGAGATGCTCATGCAGCTGGTACAGAAATTAGAGCCGCAGCAGGCTGCGCAGCTGATGAGCTTCTTTCCCGCTGGGATGAGTAATGCGGTGTTCGAGAGAGCCGGTGTCCCAGCTCCCGTGAAGGAGGCTTACACCGCACTCCGCAAGCAGACACTCGAGCGGCGAGCTATTAAAGCCTTTAAGCTTCTCCGGTGCGGTCCGTCTCTGCCCGGGAAGTCTCCTCTCGTCTCTGCCCGGGAAGTCTCCTCTCGTCTTCTCTGCCCGGAAGTCTCCTCTCATCTCTCCACTCGTCTCTGCCCGGGAAGCCTCCTCTCGTCTTCTCTGCCCGGGAAGTCGCCTCTCGTCTTCTCTGCCCGGGAAGTCGCCTCTCGTCTTCCTCGCGCCTGCTGAAGCTGCAACCGCACTTTTGCAAATTGGGCTCGCATCAGTGGGCGCTCACGGTTCGGCTCGACGCGCTGTGGGGCTGAGAGCACAGGTGGCACGACGTAACGAAGCGAATATGTTCCATGCTGCTGGCAACAAAGCAGCTTGACATGATCAGTCCATACCTCGGGCTTGCGTTGGAGGCGCTAAATCTCAAGAATCTCATATCAGTGTATTTATGGGTTAGCATCCTGCTGCTGACACGAAAAAGCCACGTCATGTACAAGTCTATCAAAATCACCAAAACATGCGGAGCTGAGAAGGTCCGTGTCCTGCCGCCTACCGGAGCCAGCCGGTCCTAAGCCATCAGCCTCACTCAAATCACTTTTGCTTGACTCATTTTGCCGAAAGGGCGGCAGCTGCAGCGCTTGCATGAAACATTGCTGCGCGCTATCTCGAGGTTGCCGAGACCGAGGCTAGGCTCGTGGCTATCCACGTGTGCATGGGCGGGGAGCCTGGGCCGGGCGAAGTGGGATAGCAAAAGGAGCGGAGCTGATTGGCCATGGCGCTTCGTGGGCATTTGTATAAACATGCGGTGACACAGATTTGCAGTGATTCCTCATGACCTGACCTGTGACAGTGACCTGCTGACCAGCTGGCCTTGTGGGCCCATGTTATGGTGCAGAGGAAGCTTGTGTACGAAGATGCGGCGAGGTTGAGGATGGCCGTAGAGAATGTTTTGGATGAGACCAGCGATGCTGAGCTCACATTAGACGTTCTCAGCTTTGTGCAATCGTTGGAGAACGTGCAGCTACAGGAGTGGCAAGTAGAGTACTTGAAGTTAGGGGACCGCATGATAGCCACATCCCTCGAGATGGAAGTGGTCAAGTTCACCAAAGCTGAGACGCTGGTGTACACTTATTTCAGCAATTTGCTGACTTTGTGGTCACAAAAGGTGAACAGGTTCCGAGAGGCTCACTTGTCATTTGACCTGGCGCTGCAGCATGTGCGCTACGGCCCTTGCCCCTCCTCCTTCAGTGCCACATGCATTTTTCTGGTTGACATCAGCACGTGCTGGAATGGTAGTAGCTATTGACAGCAACCTGCAAGCATGAACAGCAACATGCGTGGAGTCGTGTGCTGGGTTTGTTATATGTAGGGCACTTGTAATCACTGATACTGTACAGGGTGAGCGCAGAGCCTGCTATTGGGCGATCTGCTTAAAGGTCCAGTGGGTGGATCTGATGAGTATTGGGTGTATGGGCGCCAGCCGGAGCTTGTGGAATTGACAGCCTTGCTTGCGAAGGAATGGACAGACCGGCCGTCTTGCTTGGCAAGACTCAGAAGCTAGACCTCGTAAGATCACTTGAGCTACATTCCAGAAACGCCCCTTACTTGTGGCTTAATGTTGTTTCATCGCTGATAAACTGGCATTTGTACCAATGTGTGCTTGGAAATATCTTGCAGTCCGCAGACCCATTTATTATTGGCACACTTTTGTTGTCAGAGTTTGTTGCGCCATTGTAACATCCTATACTCTCACGAAAATCCCTAAAATCTCTCATTTGTTTGATCTTTTGTGTGTCATTTTTAATACAGGACACGCCTTGACAAAGATGAGTGACCAGTATTTCACACGAAGGGCAAAAGTTGGTAAAGCACATTAGACATGGTGCAGAGGAAGCAGAGCTGCATGTAAGGACCAAAAAGAATTAGGATACTGAATACGAGGAGTAACCAAGAGATGCTTTCGAGATGGGCAACAAAATGAAGCATGCAAATTATGCAATGCCTTAGGATGTCTGTGTCAGCACGTGTCCCCAGAGGTAGAACATACTCTCAGCACAATAGTGCTCAAGATAGACAGCTGAAGCAATTAGTATGGTTTAGTATCAAACATACATCCACACTGGAACTCCCTTTCTTGTCTTCCAGGCCGGGAGAACATTATGATCGAGGAATGCCTGTACATCCCATTTGCTAAGGTGCGTGGTCAGAAACACGGCACAAAATCTTTCATCATACAGGCCGTCTCAGCAAAACGGTTGTATCAGGATACAGTTTATATATCCCGACTCATAGTTCAGCTATCTGGAATTCCCCAGATGTCGGTGCACCTCTCACGCGGATATATGGGCATGAAGAAGCTCCGCCCGACAGGGTGGATCCGCCTGTATCAATTTTGATGCGGGGCTCTGATCGCTAAGTGTTTGCAATTATATGATTCCAGATAGTTGATTATGATGCTTCCAATCAATACACACTATACCTAAAGTCGACAGCAGATGGGTGGGATAATAGGTGTGTTTCGAAAAATGTTCAAAGAGTTTTTGCTGTGTAGCTCTCTTATCGTCGTTGCTATGTCGGTTCGCGCATCGTTCGGCTGTTCAGGGAGAGTAGCCGGCATGCTCGATATACCCGCATTGTTCAGATTCCTCTGATCTCGAAAAGGGCATCCGCTCATGGTTCCAAGAACCCGGATTCTCTGCATCAATCATGATTTAACGTGCATTCCGATTGTATAACCATCCTTCGGCCGATTTTTTGGTTTTTGTCATCCTGGTGCAAGCCGTCGTACACAGTATACAGTATTTTCGACATCTCGCCATCTCTGTGTCACCCGTTCTGGTCATGGCTAGTTCCCCGCAATTTCCCTGCGCTGGCGTCCACAGTTATCCTATCAGACCGGTCATCGTAGGTTGATATCTGGCCAACCGGCTCAGCCAGCGGTGATGCAGGCCTCATCAAGCCAGATCCCTAGATCAATTCAGAGTCTGGGTCTAGAGTCACAGCAGTCTGTGTCACTTGTATTTTCGTTTTCCGAACGAGTTTAGGTTTTTTGGACTCTGCAGACTTTTTTCTCGTTGTCAATATATTATATTGTCAGTCTATCACATATTGTATCCACTCAGGAATATGCCATATTGGCGTACTCACGAGGGTGCGGACCTATTCCACGCTTCCGTCATTTACACAAGGGCGTGGTAGGCTAAAGCGGTCGCTCGCGTACGTAGGCGATGCACCCTAGCGCGTCCGAGCATCGAGGCGCGCGGAAACAACACTGGCACTGTTTTTTTTTTTCTACTTCAAACTGTCCATGCCACAACATCCGCTTTGATAAACAACGGACGATGAAAAAAACAATGATTTCAAGCATGCTGCACAATCTACCGACCAACGACAAAAGCAACGGTACAACATATGAAACACGTACTTCATACCCTAAGCGGCAAACAGTCGAATATTGCTTTAATTTGATTCCATACTGCGTCTACATGATCGTTCAAACCATTGCTTTGCTCCAACACGACATACTGAAGAAGAAGAAGAAGAAGAAGAAGAAGAAGAAGAATGTTTTGTTCGATTTCAGTGGTTGAATAAATAAAAACCAAGTAATTAATTAATTGTTCAGACGCGTAACCCCAACAAGGAACAAACAACTAGGTTTTGACTATATAATCCGAATATCATCGCAAACCCTGCCGACCACAAACAGCATATATTATCATGCAAAATACAGCCCCAGAGGAGTTAGTGATAGCGCAAGTTCATCCGTATGAGGCTACTACATAAGAGGCGTGTAGTGGGGGCATATCCTTATTAAATACAAGTATATTCCTTAAGTATCTTATGTATTTGCCAGGATTTCCCGGTATTTCGGAACGCCTCTTATGTAGTAGAGCCACCGGTCATCTACGGCAACACCACCTCAGTCGATCACTCAATATATTAGCTGTCCCATTCTGAGACCTTCATATATAGAAAATATATTTTCATATATCTCAGTTTGGGACACGATAAGTCATACTCTAGTCATACTCTAGTCATACTCTAGTCATACACAAATCATACGCAAGTCATACTCAAGTCATACTCAAGTCATACTCGAGTCATACGCAAGTCATCTGATGTCGGCCTCAGATCAATATGTGTGAATTATATTGTCCCATTTCCAGAACTTCATATATAGAAAATATATTTTTATATATTTCACTTTGGGACACCATTTATCACGAGGCGATGTCAGCAAATTCTACGAGTGTTCCTTTTCTGTGAATGACAACAATTGCGATCGCAAACCGCAAATTTCATTTGTTTCAATTGTTTATTTTGCATATCACTGATTAGTATCAACGAAAGCAACAATTTCCAAGTGTCGCCGTTCTACATATTTGCATTTCGCTTGTTGTCCCATTCTCAGATCTTTATATATAGAATAATATATTTTCCTTATTTCACTTTGGGACACTGTGGGTTAAATATTGTATACTTACGATTCATTTCACAATATTTGCGATTCATTTCACAATATTTGCGATTGTCGACATCTTCGGCAATTGCGATACAATATGCCGATCTGTGCCGATGCAAGCCGATATCATCTACTGTCCCAAACTGAGATGTTTGTATATAGAAAAACTTAATTTTGAATGTTCAAAATGGGACACCTGCGATTGTTGCCATCGTTCCCTGTGTTTCAATTTGATTTTCTGGAATTGTGTAATTCTGCGATATTGCAATCGGAAACAAAATTTCTTTGTTTCAGTTTGATTTTCTGGAATTCTGCGATATACATTCTGGAACTCTTGTCCCAAAATGAGATTTGCATATATAGAAAATCTTACTTTTTTATGTTCAAAATGGGACACAAAAAATTCTTCAACTACTGCTGCATTTCTATGAATTTCACAATGAAGCTTGCTTTCATACCTAGTATATCTGCGTCACCTACTAATTGTAAAGCAAACTGGTTACCTGGTTTAGTTATATACGTAAATTGGTTTAATACGTCAAGCCTGGAATCACTTTCGTTAAATTCCGTTTGCGGCCGAGTAACAGAAACTATATATTTTCTACCTGTGATTTCTGGAGCTGTGATTGGTAAGTTTGATGTATCAAATGTTATGTTCAGAATCTTTCCACCAGTAGCTATATCTGATGAAGTAAATGTCAAATCGAAGAAACAAATGAATTTTCCTGCGGGAATTTGCACAATTCTATTACCTGGAGCTCCACTTGTCAAAGCTGTAATGACTTGACAACCTTTGTAAGACAACTGTGTCGGCAATGTCAATCTTTCTAACGCTACGTTACGAGCACCAATAATATCACCTGACATATTGATTCTGAAAAAGTTATTTGTAGCTTGATCAGGTTTCTTTTCAAAATTTATAAAATATATCGATGACGCACTTGATATGTCTACACCGGCGGTATTTAAACCGATAAAAGAATTACCAGAAGTTTTTGTTCCAAATAAATCAATGTTTGTTCGATTATTTGCAGTGTTGTTTATCTCACCATTTACTCTTGCATTTCCATTGACTGATAAGCCTGAATTTGTATTTACTTGCAATTCATTCCCTGAGACGACCACCGTGGAATCATTAGTTCCATCCTTTATTTCTATTTGTGCAGTGCCTCCATTTGTTACGTTCTTTATTATTGGCATATTTATTATTGAACTGTCAGTGACATTTAGACCGACTAAGTTATTTATGAACACATCCCCCTGTGTTCTTTCAATGTTATTCCCACCCGGCATTTCGGTCCACTTGCTTGATCCACCAGCTGGAGCATTGCCATTAATCGTTGTACACGTTAGATTGGTGCAAACCAAGTCTTTTCCAAAACTAGACATATGTATATATTATATTATATTATATAATATTATCATCACAATTTAAATGTCGACTGTAAATAACATATAACTGCATTAGGAGATGTATGAGTGACAGTTTCCATACAACATCCAGCGACTCCGGTGGTTGTTGTTACTGCCGATGAATTGACGACACCGTTTGCTTGGACACCTAATATCTGGCCTTTTATATACGCACCATCAATACATTTCACAGAACAGAATCCAGAAACGAGCACAAAGCAAGATCCACCTGCCGTAGAATCTTGAACACATATCCCTAAAACTGCTACATTTGTATTTGTGGCTGTATTGGTTGCTGCATAAGGCTTGACTCCATTGATATTGGTACTTACATCATCAAATGAAACCACCGTTCCTGATGTTATGGTTGAGGCCGTTGTGTTCACCATAGTATACACTTGGCCTGTGAACGTGTTTGGTGATGTAGTCGTTCTGTATGAATTTGTGAGATTTGTCAATGGAATAGCATCGGTCGTTATTGAAGATGTGTTTGGTGTTGTATATGCCCAATCAATCGAATTTACGATTCTAATAGCAGTACAATCCAAATCTCCTGTCAGATTGATATTTGTTCCAGAATTGCCTACAGCCAAAACTTGGGATAAACTTGGAGTACCTCCACCACTGGAAACAGGACCGTATCGCACCTCGTTTGATGCTGTATCATAGTGTAACATTTGCGACTCGCTTGAAGGATCGGGACTGGCCCTAATAGGCCTAATATAACAACTATTAGCAACACCGGCATTCAATTCAACCCCGCTTGCGTTCAAAACAATTGTGTTATCGGTGTTAACCGCACTCTGAGCAGAATTTTGTGCTGCCAAAGCACCTATGTTTACGGAATTCTCGCCGGCTGTGAATTCACCTGCAAATTTTCCGATGTTCACTGCTGCATCTTTGCAGTTAATCTGACCGCAATCGTCGCCGATAGACACGACATAGTCACCACAATTACTATTACACGAACCGGAACCAATCGCAATCGTATCATTACTTGTTGTATTGTTAATAGATAATGCATTGCGGCCGATTGCTATAGAACGATCTCCAATGTGGTCGGCATTGGTAAACCCTTGAGTTTGTTCTCCGATAGACACTTTTCCAAAACCACCAGAACCTGATTCAATTCTAAGATTATTGCCACTCAGTTTTTCTTGATTGACTACCATTGTACCTAAACCTGTGAAAGACACGTCATTTGCATTGGTTGTAGATCCTCGGGTCGTTACATCTTGAAGTGTAGATGTATCAGGTTGGACAGGGAGATTTGTTAATTGTGCACCACTGCCGATGAACTCTAAAGCACTAATACTATTTGTCGTCGTTGCACCTTGATCAGTGACCGATTGTAGATTTTGATTTGCCCCGGACGGCAGGTTTTGGAGCAAAGAACCGTCCCCGAGGTATTTTCCAGAGGTCAACGTGATGTCGCCCGTATTCAATACGAGTGGGCCGTCGTTTATCAATACCCCACTGCCGAGAGGCTCTATATTGACTGTTGTCTGCAAGCAGGTTACCTCGTTGATGCCTGTTTCGCCTATCTTAACTCGTGTTTGTTCCACAGGATCCAAGCTTTTAATCTCGAAAGAAGTATCGAGGTCGTCGAGGCCTGCTGAAAACCGTGATTTTGAAACTGGGTTGTTTAAAACGAAGTCGTTGAATTTGATTGAAGTGTGCACCTTCAACGACCCATCTGTCAACAAGGACATTTGTTCTCGTTCATTTAATGGGTCTTGAGTATCTATGAATTTGATATCGTTCTGATATCTAATATCTGAACCAATATGCATAGTCTCCAAAGGATTCTCGACACTGCCTATAGTTTGACAAACGACTGTATTGCACGTTAAGGTATCGGCCGGACCTGGGGCTGCTACGTAGTCTTTGCCGTTAATTTCTTTCACTATTAGATTTGAACCGAAAGCTGACATTATATATTATACTTTTTATATTTTATGCCGTATTCCGATAAGATGTTGAAATCACATACCAATTTCCTGGAATGTCAACAATGGTAGATGAACCTGATTGATAAGTCCTTTCGCCTGATGCAATTAGAGTGACGCTTGTAATACTATTTCCATTGGTTGCATCATTTTCCAAAGTAATATCGCCGTTGGCAACGTCTGAATAACCATTTATTCTGTCACCCGCAAACTTCTGAACAGTAACCCCTTGACCGGTAGCAGCCGTCCCGTTATAAATTGTAAACATTTTACCCTTGATAGCAGGTACACATTCCGGCAACCGAACATTTGTGACACTAGCACCTAAGATAATCTGATTTTGTGCGTCATCCTTTGTTAGTTGTATCAGTTTTCCATCTCTTAATCGTGTTTGAAATGTCGTGTTCGTGTACGTGAACTCTTTGGCAACCACTGTGCTACCAAATGAAGACATCGTATACATTATATTACGAAAAAAACATCGGTGCCGGTTTTAGCAACCTGCTATTAAGTGGATGTTCTGGGAACGAAAACATCGCCGTTTCCTTAGAAATATTATCACCGTGCCCTAAGGTATAAGACTTGTACCCTGCGAGAGGATTCACATTACTTATTCTTGCAGGAGGAAATGTGATATCATTAATAGTTTTGCAAGGAATTTGCTGCATCAAAACAGGTCTATAGCCCGACATCTGAAACATCGTCGGAGTTTTAATTTGTTTGTCCGCGTCGGGTCCAACGTACTTCATCATATCGTAACCTAACAGTCCTGGTTGTTGAGCCATCGTTATATAATATTAAGTATGAAATTATACTACAACTTCAATAACCCGATTTTGCCCAATTCTCAAAACCGACGTGCACTCACAAATAATCATTACTTCGTTTGATGTTTTTAGGTCTACTTTTTGCAGTGGGTCAGTACCTGCTGTCGTTTGAAAGTACATCGAACTGTTTCAGCCCCGTGAATCCAAACCTGTCAATGAACGGACGCCCATCTCACTTGGGAGGTTGAGGCGTATCATAGCACACCATTGATTGTCGTACCAATCTTCCAGACTATTTACTTTGCATCCACAAACCGTTCCATAATTGTCCGCTTTGCCTATAGTTACAAGATTGAATGCACCCAAAGGTGACGCACGGTAGTTCGGTACGTATAAATTGTTTATATTATATTGCCAGGCATCAAGACCACCAGCAGAAAACTGAAAGTATGACGGTACATACGCCGACCCAATGTTATTACTTAATTTCACCAATCCCAGTGGTTTATCCCTATAATTGCCAGGACGTTGAACTGCATATATGTTATCGATCGACTGTGCACTCAAAGAGAACCGCGTGGACTTATCCATCTGCGTGTGACCTTCAAAAAACGAGAAGTAGTTCTTGAAGGGTATTTCTAGGAAGCCGTCTCGCAATTTGCTTTCAATGGCAGAGTCATACACACCGGAACTGAAAGTAATCGTTTCAATTGTAAAGTATAGTTCATCCAGTAAAAAATCTCCTTGTGCTATTTGTTGCTGAGCTGCGTTTGTATCGATTGCAACACCGAGTCCTTTGCTTTCCTGAACACTGCCGAGAACTTCGGGCCCGTGGAGGTACAGTCTGAGCTGAATTGGCGCAAGAAGACTTGTATCTATGTATGACGGCTCTGCTTCCCCTATGAACGAAAGCCAATTATTGAGAATATACGGACGAGGCGTGCTATAAAAAGTTCCCAATGTTGCTTGGGTGGTAGTAATCTCTTGGTTCTTTAAAACCCGTTGATACGTCACGTCTTTGTTAAGGGTGGTTCTCAAATTATCTAATACTGTTGCTATTGTACTCAGACTTTGCACACCACTCGACACCTGTATACCACCGCAGTACACCTCCATTCTCATAATAAGTTTCTCTAAACCATTTGGCAATGTCAGAAACAAGTTGTCTGCTGCACTGCCGGCATTGGTAAACGCTATCGGTGTCGTACAAGAACCCTTGCAATGCATACTAAGGCTCTTCATATTTACTATCGAATTTACAGGGAGATTTAAAGTTATGGTTGAATACCTGGAGGCCCTAGTCAAGTTAGTGGTTTCGAGACGAAAGTAGTTGGTACTGTACGACGACATTTTAGACAGACCGTATGCCAAACTCATTGGTAAGCTCATTTTTGTATAATATATATATTATAAAATATCGGAGAGACCCACTGGTGCCAATTCTTCCACTTTGATGCTCAGTGAATAATTCACGCTACCGTCCGATGCTTGAGTATCTGTTGCTAAAGGAATTAATCGTGCTTTTGCGTCCGTAAGTGTTACTCTTATAGATGTGAACTGCGAACCTTGAATTTCAATCACAAAATTCTCGTTCGGGTCTATGTACCTTATGAAGTCTGTCGTGGTGTCATTGGGCAGCAGTATTTTTGCGAAGATGTCACTGCTTATCATCTCATTTGTGTTGGTAAACGTCGAAAGATTGGTCGATTCTATATTGTGTGTTGGCAAAGAAGTCACTCTAAGGTAGATTGCGTCGTTTGTTTGAAGATTGCACGGGTATACCGATTCAAACACGGTATTAGCTGTTGCGATTTCAAATAGGTCTATGAGATCTGAAACGGTTCTCAGTCCTGCAGTGGTTCGATTCACTCGTCCACCTAGAATTTGGTCTACATCGTTATACTTCCCTGCAGTCGATACTGTAGCGTTTAAAGCGGCGTCTAAGGCGCTGCCAGGAAGAGCAATTAGATCTCCACTGACAGAGAAAGCGACAAATTTAACGTTTGGAACCGCTGTACCCAATGTAATTTTGAATTTGTTCTTATAATTTACATCGCTAGGGCCTCCATTGTAAGTGACCGTCACAGTACCAGCATAGGCGAAAAGCTCAATTAATCCATCCTTTATTTTATTTTGTAAATCAGTGGTCAATTGGGACAATTGTGTGTAATTGGCGTAGTCGATCTTTACTTCATACAATTTATCATCAGCGATGTCACCAATGTAAAATATGCCGTTGGTCGCATTAACGGAATACCAAGTTTTGGCACAACTGAAAGTGTTCAACACTAACCTTAATTTGGATTGCGTCCTATAACTTGTTAATTGAGTCGGGATGTTCATTTGTAGCACCCGAGCGTCGCCGTTACTGTTATCCTCGCTCGAAAGGAACAATGTGCGCGTACTAATCACACTCATTTTCTATATTAATATAACTATTATCTTTTATTGAGATATCAGAATCTCGCTCTAAAGGCGTTGGTTCTTCAAGGTTTCCGCTATATAAATCATCATAGAATTGCGGTCGTTTAAGATAATCATCTACAATGAGTTCTATATATGTTTGTTGCAAATCCTGATATTGTAGTTTGGCTGTACGTATCAGTTCTTCACGATTCATTTGATATTAATATTATAACTCAGAAAAATTGGGTGTCCCAAACTGAAACTTATATTTCTATATAAGATATTTCACTTTGGGACAGTATTAATTAGTTCTCGTATAGTTGCTGATCCTCTGCAGCACGTCCTGTTGCTTGTCGTATCATTTCTGTGATTGGATCATATATGGGAACCTTTGTCAATGGCTCTTGTTTGATAGGCTCCAAACCCAGCTGCGACCTTAAGTAATTCTTTTCGCTGAGGCTTTCCGTAACACCCATAACATTCATAAAATCGGTAAAGCTTACGTTGGGCGTTTCCGATAACAATATGGGTTCTAACAGTCCCTGAGTGGTCCTAAAGATACGTTCATTGCCGTTGTCAGTTGGAGCATAGTAACCCAAATACCCGCCCAAAGCTGAACCCATCATAGCGTTGGCAAAGCCATAACGAGACCGTGCCGTACTGACTCGCGTAGATGCAGGTGAATTTGAGTACATTTGCTCTACGCTATGCAATTTCGTTAAATTATTTTCTGTACCTACTTTTGGATTGACGTGCACAATCTCATAATTGCTATTTGGATGTGGCTTTAATCGAGCTGGCAATGAAACAAGATCGCCTTCTGTTGAATACAATACTTGTTTTTCAGTGGGAGTGTTCACCGGTTTTGAATTGGATTGATAGCGGGATTAAAATGATGTCCTTCTACATTATTCACTTCAGCTATATAATTGCTTTGTCCACCACCGTTCGAGTGACCAGTAACCGATAATTTGAAACCATCACCATATTTCATTCTGACATCGTCAAATCGTTGTTGTGCTTCTTGATATCTCGACGTGTTACGTTGCTGTTTCATCAATGTTAATAAGTTAACATACCAATCTTCCACATTTCGTCCACGTGATACGTCCTGCGTAAGTGTTTTAAGACTCGCAAACTCACTGTCACTACCTCTATATGCAATGATGACATCTCGAGTGTTTGGATTGACCAGCGTTGTAGAATTTCTTCCCGATAAGCTACGGTCTACGTAATAACCCGGAAGTCCCTTCAATATACCGTCAAGACGTGCTCGGTCGCCATAGCTGTATGCATAAGCAGCATTTGAAGCACGTGCATATCTGGTTTGGATAGGGTCATCTATTGTCGACACGTTTGACCCTAAGGCTTTGTTCAATGTATGTAATGGTAATTTGACAGCGTCTTGACTCAGGGCATTCATCAATTGTGTCGTATCATTCTGACTGTACGTAGTTACGCCCTGTCGAGTCATAATTGGCGTATTTGGTGTTGATGGTGTGCGCTTGAAAACTGTGCTGCTGTTAGCAGTGCCATTACGAACAGATTTCTGCTCATCGGGAAACTCGGCATCATAAGTTAGCAACGACGATGGTCGACAGAAGACATTTGAAAGATAATCTTGATTGCACGCGATGTTCATTATAACTTAAACATCTTTTCTATTTGGTTTATTAGAAATTCGATCATTTGGGTCAGTGTATGGTGACGCATTGTCTTCTCCGGTAACATAACTAACTACTTTTCTTAAGGGGCTTTGTCGTGATTGGTTTCGAGTCCTAACACCTTTCGAAGCGAGCCCCCCGAAAACTTTTGGATCCTGCATTTCGTGTAGTTGCAATGATTCTATGGTTGCGAGTTGTAGATTTCGATTTTTCCCGGACGGCCGTGATGGACTGTTTGGATTGTAAATTGGATTTATGGTCATTGTGGTTTCGTCATCCAAAAAGTCTTTTAATTCTTGAATTTCTCTATCAACAAATGCATCTCTATCTTCACTGGCTTTAGCGATACGTGCTATTGTTTGTCTATCACGGTCCTCTTGTGTTACTACCGGTGGTCTTGTATATATGCCATTGCTATGTTCCTGAATATTTCTTACTAATGACTCCGATTTAATATATGGTTCCTGAAGTGTATAGTAGAATACCGCACTGTTTTGCGATGGCATCGTTACCACGTAGTTGCTTTTAGCAAGGTTTCCATATCCTTTGAAAAGCGTGTTCCCACTTGAGCCGTTGGGTACTCCCATCATTTTTAGACAATTCCTTCGTCCGACTTCGTCGGTCAATATTGTTCTCATATTATCATAAACAAATAAAAGTTATGTCCCATTCTCAGATCTTTATATATAGGAAACTATATTTTCATTATCTCACTTTGGGACACTATTGTTTCTTTTTTTCAACAGTGTAATCTCTGGGTCTGGAATGTCTACAAACTCAGGAGATTCCGTTTTGTCATAGAATATCAATTCATACTTGCGCTTGCTTTTCTTGGTCTTATTCAATTTTAGGTACCCTTTCAGGGTTTTCTGGTAGTTGGGAGATTTCTTGTCACTGATGAACACATTTACCTCGTAGCCATCGTAATTTCTAGATGTCTTGGATTCAGTATTGGCTTCGAGACCCTCCTTTTTTATTTGACGTTCAGCCTTCGCAGAGGCTTTGCTATCTGCATCGGTCTTCGTACCACGAGTCTCTTTCGATGATTTCGACACGGGTCCTTGAACCTCAAGAAGTTCGCGTGGTTTGTATTTCCGGCTTAAGGTATCGCCATTACCGTCCTCAATCACGAACGCCAACCCTTTTCGACTTTTGACCTCTTCTCCTTATCAAATATTTGTTTTGTTACACGTAATCTTACGTTGTCACCTGGCTTGATGTCAAGTTTTTGCAATAGTTTTGCAGTCTCGTTGCGCTTTAACAAAACCGTCCTTATCACTCGGTTCTTATTCATACTATCTGGTGGTGTATCGTTGACATTCCCTTGGTTGCCGGTCTCATTATAATTATCAACAATAGTATCAATATAATCTACCCAATTGGATTTACCTGTGGATGCAAATACTCGTTCAAGTTTGCCTTTTAACGTTCTGTTAAACCGCTCATTTTTTCCTTGTCGTGAATGGTCCTCGGCTTGAGACGTGTAATGCTTTACACCTTTCTCTTGCAACAAAGCTTGTACCTGCTTGTTTGTAAATTCAGAGTCTAAATCGGTTGTCAATGTATCCATTCCGGTTTCCTTAATCAATCTTCTCATTGCGGGCACGATACCTTCTACGTCTTCCTTCCGTTTGTCGGCTTTATCTCTGACTGTCTTGCTTTTTAGTGCAATTGCATATGCTTTATTGGTGTTAATATTCACAGCTGTTAAAATCACAGCATATCCTTTGTTCACCGATTTTTCCCTGGGCAAAAAGGCAAGATCAGTTTGTATTGATACTTTATCTACTGGCCCATATATTGGATAGTAATCTTTCCGCTTTACACGTTTAGGCTGTGAAAGTACTTGCGAGGCTTCCGTTTTCGAAATTGCGGTCTTAACCTGAGATTCTGTCACTTTATAACCTCGTGTCTTAAGCTTCTTCGTGAATGCAGCGGCACTGCTTAAACCAAATTTAGGATCCAAATATAGCTCTTGCAATCTACTTTCAGATATTGGTTTACTTGTCATTTAGTCTATATAATAGTCTTACATATAGTATACAATGCCGCACCAAATCAATGCCGACAAACTTTTGTGGTGATTATCAAAGTGTCCCATTTTCAGATCTTTATATATAGAATATTATATTTCAGTTTGGGACAAGTGTCCCATTTTGAACATTGAAAATTTATATTTTCTATATATACATATTTCAGTTTGGGACAAGTGTCCCATTTTGAACATTGAAAATTTATATTTTCTATATATACATATTTCAGTTTGGGACATTATCAAAAGCCACGACCTCCCAAGTGTCCCAATTCACATTACCCTTGTCGTATTTGAAGTTAAACGTCTTGGTTTCAGATCGTGTCTCCATACCTAACGGTTTAACATTCATTAGCCCACTATTTCTGTTGATAGGATGCCTAATGACCATATTGGTTAATGTGACTGACTTTTCGTGTTTACGACCAATTATCATATCTTTCATTACGTCGTGATTAACGTGTTGTAAATTATCAACACTTAATGAGAAGCCTTTAATCTTAGTCATAGCATAACCGTCAGCAAACTTTAAACTGTAGCTTTTAGGACCTGTCGAAAGAAATTCAACACACTTCCCGTGATCATTTTCAAGATCTTGTAATTCACACTTCAGCATACCTAACCAAGGTTGACGATAGGCATTTCCATTATATATGTGATAGTTTTCAGAGGTTTCACGATATATGATTGAGTCGCAGTCAAAATATAACACATTCGAAAATCCTGCAATCTCCATTAGTTCATACAATTTGATTCTACCGTAACTTGTGATAAAGGATGCAAGAACTTCATTTGTCACAAATCTGGTGTCGGCAAATACCTCAGAATTCTCGCTAAAATTCATAAGAACCATCTCACCGTTCTCTCCTCCAACAAATTCGTACTTGCAGTGATATCGCTTATTGCTTATGGTGTTGTAAAACTCTCCTGGATTTTGAATTATTTTGCTCTTAGCTTTATTTTGACGCTCCCCTAATTTGCCATATAAAATGTTTTGCATATCTTTGGAAACCTGTCGCAATCCTGGGTTATATTTGATGTTCGTCTTATCGAGCTTGACACCGCCTCGTGAAATTCAAATTCCTTGACAAACTCGTCTACCTCTTTGTCCGGAGGTCCTGACGCCTCGGTCTTTAACTTAAGAAACATATCGATGTAAGTTGCAAATAGGTCGATAGTAGTTTCTTTCCAATGCTTTACCTCGTATATATCTATAATCGTATAACCCTTTTCAACGGCTTTGTTCAGCTCTACCGTTGTCCAAGTACCTACCATCTCATATAATGGAAACGTTAACTTGCCTGTGGTGGCATCAACGTATGGAAGCACGCCGAACTTTAGGTGCTTAGATGGTATAACTTTGCATTTGACTAACCCAAAGTAACCGTGGATGTTGCAACTTTTAAGGTCGCGTATTACTTCTGGATGACCTTTTGGGAATTTCTTCGTCTTCATAACCGAAGGATACATTGAATTGTAATCTAGATATCGCAATCGCTCATCATCTTTTACCTCGTAGTACAACCTGCCTAGATCCACTCTCCCGCCGTGATACGCCTCTCTATCAACAATCGCAGACGCCACTTTTTGACGCGCCAAAAACTCTTTGCCAAATTCACACGATTTCAGTTGATCGACTTTGTCGTCCCATTCCGTCTCCCAAATATACTCGAGGTTGTGTCCCGCCGATTTAATTTTCTCCAAGCGTTTTGTAGTTTGGCGATTGACTTCCCCAAAAGTCATCCCTGATTTTCGACCTTGTTGATACTGAATGTCATCTTTATGGTATTTTCTAAGGTCTGCGTGAAACCAACTACCGAGAAACTCGTACACTGTATTGGTGTTTTTGTCATAGGCATCGACATATATTTGCAGATCTTTCAATTTATAGTTTCGTTTCCCCTCATAGTCACGTACAAAATATATGGAGCGCGTGCTCGTAATGTAATCGAGCCACTGATTCTCCTTTATTGATGCATTCTGCGACTTGGTCAACGATTGGAGTATACCTACTGAGTTGCTGGGCATACATCGATTTCTCCAAATATTTATGGCTAATTGTGCAAGTGTTAAATAACTAAATGGGTCAAATTTATTGTCGGTTATCTTCAAGAAGCAATCTCTGAAGGCAAATACAGCACGCCGCAGAATTGTTACATCAACGTGACAGTACTTTGCCAGCTCTTTCTTATTATCAAATATGTAGCATTTGTCCCTTTTATGTTTCCACCAATTATTCAAGCCTTCGTAAGCTTCGGGCTGGAGGATGTGAGGATTGTAGTATTTTAAATCAGGGTACAGTCCGATGTAATCTTGGTTTTCCACTGTGTTAAACATATGTGGGTAATAACCCTTTGATATTTCGTTTTCAAATCCAAACATTTCTGGCAGAGTGTGCAAAGGTCGAGACATAAACATATACGAATCGATGAATCGTACGTTGCCAACTGTTAAACACAAAATATCAGCACCGGTGTATAATATATCTTTTGGCGGCTTTCGTTGTTCTGTGATAATATAATCCACCAGAAGTCTAAAGTCAAACTTTGAGCCGCAGTGAGCAATCATTGTGTAGCCATTATGGCGGTCCAAACAAACCCAATCCATAAAATCTCCAATTGTCTTGTGAACCACACTTGTGCCATCGCAATATTGGCTCTCACAATGGTTCACGATTAGCTTCCCATCAATACTTTGGCGGGTTTCAAAATCAAAGCATACAATCGACCCTTGTTTCAACACAGTTTTGGGCTCAACCTTTGTCATATAACATTTATGCTCATACAAATCACACACAACCTTGCAGTTAGGGCACGCTTTGTACCCACATCTATGTTTTTCAGCTGGATTGTACTTAATTGAGCAAACACCACATTTGTGAAGTCGATCACACGTAACCAATTCTTTGTGCAAATGATAGCAACTTTCATTCATAAAGCTACGGTTGCAGTCTATGCAATAATGCCATTGTTTGTTGCCCTTTGTCATACGAACAAGCTTGCTCGCAAATATGCATCTTTGTGATTTGCATTGAGTGCACGATGGTCGATAAGTCTTTCCCTTAAAGGCGTCTATACGGGTTATAGGCTCGTAATGATGTTCGTGAAGAAGAATGTGAAAACTATCATTATAATTTGAGTATTCATTATGCTCGTGGAAGTATGGTGGGTAATACATAATGGGATCACCTCCTAACCGCTCAGTGATTCCCCAAACAAATATGTTTCTGCCATAATGGCTTTCCAATGTTGGAAAGTCGCTTATGTTGGTACCTTCTGCATTGTGCTTTTCAGGGAACAACTCGAAACGAAGTTTGTTTGAGGCTGATGTAATATTGCCTTTGTCCCCACTGGCATCTCGCTTCAGTTGTTTCCATTTATTCTCATATTGGTTCTTAAGTATGACACCTTGGCTCAGCATTTTGTCAAGCTTGCGTTTTCTATCGAGCAGCTCTAGAGACTTTATTCCACAGTTGTTGCGGGATTCAATCTTGATCACACATTGCTTCAGCCGCAGTTCATTGATTGTCTTCGGTGCTGATGTGCAACGAACGAGAACCTTTGCCTTCCGGCGGTTTAGATGCATAGTATTCTACCTCGATATCCTTCACAACCTCCACTGCTTTTTTGCTGCTTTCCTCGCCCTTTGGCGATTGCAGCATTTCTTCGAATTTCATCATCACCTCTTCACGATTAGAACCTTTTACCCATTTAGAGCTTGTGCCATCTTCAAACATCGCTCTCATTGCAATTTGCTCGATTGCTTTTGATTTCTTCGGGAGCCAGTAGTTCAGACTTGATCCATTAGCTCCCTCTTTGGTTAAGAATGTTGCAAATGGCACCTTTAATCTCTCAACGTCCGTGTTATACAATTTAATATGACGTTTGGAATCTGCAACAGTGTACTTTTCAATTTCTGCAAGTCGTTTCTCTTCCTTGGATGGCAACTTGCCTTGTTTTATCCATTGCTGTCTTGTGACTTTGTCGACGGCAGATTTGCGATATTTCTTCTTGTACTCACGTATGGCTTTAAGACGATCGTCACCGGTCAGTCCCCGACCTTGCAGGTCCTCCCAATCTGCTGCGGTAAGCTTATGCCTAGCCTCCGGGTTTTGTTTTCTGGATTTGGGGGGCATCTATATATTAGGTATCATTTTAAATATATTATTCTTTTCCGCGTATCTTTCTGGCAATTCTCATCTGCTGCTTGACATAAGGACGGGCTTCTAAATTGTACACCTGCATCGCCATTGTTTTATTGCCTTGACTCATACCCCGTGTGTTCGGTCGTATAGGTGGTTTAATCTTTTGAATTCTTTTTCCAACTTCAGTCGTTGGTCGTTGATACACAGGTTGTCCCGTTGTTGTACCAGATGTTGTACTTTTCGCCGGCTCCATCGACTTTGGCGCAATTCTACGAGGGGCTTGTTTCGGCAATGCATCATCTTTGATAGGTTTTTGATGAATCGGTTCACCTGTCAACGTGTTGCTTTGGTTTGCATTTTTGCTAACAATAGGTTTTCCTCTCAGACTTTTTAATTTTTCTTTTTGCGTCAATTTCCTGGGTCTCTGCTTAATTCCGTGTTCGTCTCTATATTCTTTAGCACACGATTGCAACTTGGCTATCCAAGCTTCTTTGGTCATATATTATAGAACACAAAAGATCTTTATATATAGAATAATATATCTCGGTTTGTGACACCTAGACATTTACGATTGTCCCATTTTCAGATCTTTATATATAGAATAATATATCTCAGCGGCAACAATGGCAACAATCTTTGATTGTTGCTGATCAAAGATTGTTGCTTTTGGGACACCTAGACATTTACGATTGTCCCATTTTCAGATCTTTATATATAGAATAATATATCTCAGCGGCAACAATCAAAGATTGTTGCTTTTGGGACACCTTGGGTCAAATTATTTTCTTAGCATATCTTATATCTACTTATGCCGACTAAGGGAGAAAAGATTACCGATTCTGCTACCTTAGAACGTCTTGCCAAAATGAGAGAGAAAGCGCTTGAATCACGTCGCCAGAAAGCCAAAGAGAAGCAAGATTTAAAGATGGCGGAACAACTTAAGGCAACGCAGAAAATTACCGAAGCCCAAGAAATGATTAAGAGAGCTACGACGAAATCTCCTGAACCGGAGCCCTATGTCGCTGATACAATTGGTGCTGATACAAATGTGTCATATGTTGCCGATCAGGTTGAACACGTTGTTGTCAAGAAACCCAGACCTGCAAAGAAAAAAACAAAAAAGCAAGTGGTCATTGTAGAATCTGACAGTTCATCATCAGAAGAGGAACAAGTGATAGTCCGAAAGTCTACACGACGCAAACAGAGCAGACCCACATCTGAATCGCCACCCAAGCAACGAGAACCCACAGCCGACCCATCGTATGACAAAGCTTACAACAGTCTATTTCTCAACTTATAGTATATGCAGTTCCAAAGACTCAAAGATCGATCATATGATATTCAAGTGCCCAAAAGCTCAGCATTTCCAATCGACACTCCAAAGGATTTTATTCAATTACACGGAGTCATTCTTGCTTGCGCCAAAAGAGGTACGGGAAAATCGTGCAGCCTTACACATCTACTTCGATTGATGAAACAAAACAATGCTTTAGACCGACTCATACTGGTGTCACCGACATATCACAACAATAGCCACTACTACAATGACCTACCTCTTGATGCCGAAACTGATGTGTTAGAGCCGACCGTTGATGTCCCGCAACAGATTGAAGGCATCCTTGATACCGAAGCTCAAGAGTACGATGAATATCAAGAGAAGATGGAACGGTATAAGAAGCTGATGAAAATGTTGCATAATAGTAACATCAGTATTTATGAAATTCCGCCGGAATTGCTATTGGAGTTTGGAGACGATAATGGCAACATACTCCCGCCTCAACATAAGTATGGTGGTAAAAGGCCCGTGATCGCAGCATTTTTTGATGACACGCAGGATACCGATATGATGAGACCATCAAGCAAGCTAAGCAATATGGTCATCAAACACCGACATCTTGGGAAACTGAAGGATGGTGCATTAGGAGTCACATTGTTGTTTGCAACACAGAATTATACAAGTTCATCGGGAGGTCTACTCAAGTCGATACGGGGTAATCTTACACATATGCTTGTGTTCCGAAACAAGAATCAGAAAGAGATTGATAAGATTGGAGAAGAAGTTGGAGGTGAAATACCAATTGAGGAATTCAATTCAGTGTATTCAAAGGCCATACAAGGACCTCACGACTTCCTATTCATCGACCTACACAGAAAACCGACACATCCTAGTATGTTCAGGAGAAACTTTAATGAGTGGATAATACCAAATGGCAATGTATGAAATACCTTTGTCCCATTTCAAAATCTGATATTACTATTATAAAGATCTCACTTTGGGACAGAAGTGATTGATATATACGTCTCTGTCGCTGTCCCAAACCAAGATTATATTCTTCTATATAGTAATATTCAGTTTGGGACAATGGTGAGGATACTTGATCTATTTTCCGGAACCGGCTCGGTGAGTAAAGTACTTAAGGACATTTATGAGAATTGTGAAATCATTTCCGTCGACTTTGAGTCAAAATTCAACCCAACTCATACGGTGGACATATTGCAATGGGATTACACTTCAGCATACCCACCACACCATTTTGATATCATATGGGCAAGCCCGCCTTGCACTGAGTATAGCAAAGCCAAAACACGGAGTCAACGCGATTTAGTCTTAGCTGATAGTATTGTTAAGAGGACCTTGGAAATCATCGAGTACTTTAGTCCTGCACATTGGTATATCGAAAATCCCGCCGATGGCGGACTGATGAGACACAGAGACGTTATGAAAGATATGAATAAATACATACACACGTGTTGTTACTGCCGATATGGGTGTGAGTATAGAAAGGCGACTAATATATGGACAAATAGGCCAAACTTAGAGCTAAAGATGTGCTTTAAGTGGGCGAATCCATGTCCGGCAGTTAAATGGTATGGCAAACATATGACGTCAGCACAATACGGACGAAGCTCTCTTGCTAAGCACGGAAAGGGAAGAGGACCCGCTGAACTACATAAGAGGCGTGTCCAGGGGGCATCACCTCTATATTCACCGGTATCCTCTGTACTCCTCTTGATATTTCCCGGTATTTCCCAGTATTTGCGGACGCCTCTTATGTAGTGAGCACACCTGGTCATCTCCGGCACGCACCACTGGTCACCTACTGTTATTCTGCGTTGGTCCTTACTGTGGATTTGCATGGGTCTTGCAGGTGTCATGCAGATGTCCCCTTATAAAAATAACTATTTTTTTGCCCGAAAATGTGACGAAAATGAAAAAGGTGGCAGATTAGGCCATATTACGGTTATGTATAAGATAATGGGAATATGGCCTAAAGTGCCACCTTTTTGATTCATCTGATTTTTCACCGCGTTCACACGCTGTTTTGTATCAGAATTATCGGAATTATATTTTAGATTTTCTGAATTTGAAATATTTTTGCTTGTTCGCCGCGATGGGCACGCTGTTTTGTATCATTTATGTATTTTAGATTTTCTGAATTTAAAAAGGTGGCAGATTAGGCCATATTCACATTATCTATATATAGTCCGTAATATGGCCTAATCTGCCACCTTTTGATTTCGCTGTTATGAATCGCGGTTCTATCCATGGGGCATCACCCAGGTTATTTACGGGAAATATTTTTTATTGTTCACCGCAAATTATGTAGATAACGGCACAACTTCCCACGTTTCCCAATTGATATCGCCCTTGTCATACTTGAAGTTAAATGTCTTTGGCTCGGCCCTTGACTCCATACTCAAGGACCGTACACCTTCATGTTTACAAGGATGCCTAATAACCATATTGCTCATCTTGACTGGTGTATGTAGTTTGCGGTTGATGACCATATCTTTCATAACATCGTGATTGATATGTTGCAGGTTATCTACGCTCAAAGAGAATCCCTTAATCTTGGTCATGGTGTAACCATCAGCAAACTTCATACTGTATGACTTTGGTCCTGTTGCCAAGAACTCGATACACTTACCATGGTCCCTTTCTAAATGTTGCAATTCACATTTCAGGAAACCCAACCATGGCTGTCGATATGCATTGCCATGATATATGTGATAGTTTTCAGGAGTTTCGCTATATATTATTGAGTCGCAATCAAAGTAAAGCACATTGGCGAAGCCTGCTGCCTCTATTAACTGATACAACTTTAATCTACCGTAACTGGTTATGAATGCAGCCAGAACCTCGTTGGTCGAAAATCTGGTGTCTGAAAATACTTCTGAATTTTCAGTGAAGTTCATCAAGACCATTTCGTTGTCGTCGCTCCCAACGAACTCATACTTACAATCATACCTTTTATTGCTAATGGTATTGTAGAACTCACCTGGATTTTGGATAACCTTGCTCTTAGATTTATTCTGACGCTCTCCCAATTTACCGTAAAGTATATTTTGCATGTCTTTGGAGACCTGTCTCATTCCTGGATTACATTTGATATTTGCCTTGTCCAACTTGACACCTTCATGCAACTTGAACTGGTCGATAAACTCGTCGATGTCTCCATCAGGAGGTCCGGAGGCTTCTGTTTTTAGTTTCAAAAACTTATCAATGTAACCGGCAAACAGGTCATTGGTGGTGTCCTTCCAATGTTTTATCTCGTATATAGCATTAATAATGTATCCTTTTTCGATGGCCTTCTCCAGCTCCACCGTTGTCCACGTGTCAACCATTTCGTACAGTGGAAATACCAGCTTACCTGTTTTATTATCAACGTGAGGAAGAACGCCAAATTTAAGATGTTTTGGAGGAGCAATTTTGCATTTTACCAAACCGAAATAGCCATGAATGTCAACTGTCTTAACGTCTCTTATAACCTCGGGATGACCTTTGGGAAACTTGTTCGTTTTCATGACACTTGGGTACATGGAATTATAGTCGAGGTATCGTATGTGCTCGTTGTGGTTGACCTCGTAGTACAACTTACCCAGGTCTACTCTCCCTCCATGATATACGTCTCTATCCACGATAGGAGAAGCCAACTTCTGTCGCTCTAAAAAGTCTTTACCAATCTCGGACAATTTCAGCCGATTTACTGTTTCATCCCATGCCGACTCCCAGATATACTCAAGATTATATCCTGCTGCATTGATATCATCCAGTCTCTTCATCGTTTGCCGATTGACCTCACCAAACGTCATACCCGATTTACGCCCTTGTTGATACTGAATATCGTCTTTGTGGTATTTCTTCAGGTCTGCATGAAACCAGCTTCCGAGGAACTCATACACCGTGTTGGTGGTGTCGTCAAAAGCATCGACATATATCTGTAAATCTGTGAGTTTATAGTTTCGTTTGCCATCGTAATCGCGTTTGAGCTTGGCTGACGTAGTGTGGACAATGTAATCCAACCACTGATTCTCTTTGATAGATGCATTCTGCGACTTGACCAATGATTGCAATATAGCCACTGAATCCTTTGGCATGCACTCACTTCTCCATATATTAATCGCCAGTTGTGCCAACGTCAGATAGCTAAACGGGTCAAACTTGTTGTCGGTTATCTTTAGAAAACATTCCCTGAAAGCGAACACTGCACGGCGTAGGATGGTCACATCGTCATGGCAATATCGTGCAATCTCTTTTGGATTTTCAAATATAAAACACTTGCTCTTTTTCTCATGCCACCATTTGTATAATTTTTGATAAGCTTCTGGTTGAAGTATCTCGGGATTGTAATACTTGATGTCAGGATACAAACCGATGTATGTCTCATTTTCCAACGTGTTAAAGAGATGTGGGTAATACCCTTTTGATATTTCGTTTTCAAAGCCAAACATCTCCGGTAGAGCATGCAATGGACGTGACATGAACATATATGAATCAACAAACCTCACGTTGGCAATCTTGACACACAATATATCAGCCCCTGTGTACAATATATCCTTTGGAGGTTTCCTTTGGACGTTGATGACATGCTCCACTATCAATCTAAAGTCGAACTTGGAACCGCAATGAGCGATGAATGTGTGCCCAGCATGTTTGTCTAGACAGGCCCATTCAAGAAACTCTCCGATGGTTTTATGAATCACATGTGTACCATCATGGTACTGACTTTCACAATGATTTACAACCAGCCTACCGTCGTCGTTTCGAGTTTCAAAATCGAAACACACAATTGATTCAGGTGATAGTATGGACTTCGGTTTGACCTGTGTCATGTAGCATCTGTGTTCATATAGATTACAAACGCCCTTACAGTTTGGGCATGCTTTGTATCCACACATGTGTTTCTCCTTAGGATTGAACTTGACATTGCACATCTTACATTTGTGAAGCTGATTGCACGTCACCAATTCTATATGCAAATTGTAACATTCTTCGTTCATGAATTTACGATTGCAAATATCACAATGATGCCATTGCTTGTTTCCTTTTGTCAACCGTACATCCTTGCTGGCAAATATGCATTTTTGAGATTTACACTGGGTGCACGATGGCCGATAAGTTTTCCCTCTGAAGCAATCAATACGCGTGATAGGTTCATAATGATTGTCGTGCAACAATATATGAAAGCTGTCATTATAACTTGAATACTCATTGTGTTCGTTGAAGTACGGCGGGTAATACATGATTGGTTCACCGCCAAGTCGTTCAGTGATACCCCCCACAAATATATTTCTGCTGTAATGCCTCTCTAAAACTGGAAAGTCTTCGATATTGATTCCTTCGTCAGCATCCTTTTTCGCAAACAATTCCAAACGCAATCGAACGGAAACTGATGTTATGTTGCCCTTGTGACCGCTGGCGTCTCGTTTCAGTTGTTTCCACTTATTCTCGTATTGATTTTTACATACAAAATTGTCGCTTAGCATTGAATCTAATTTCCGTTTTCTATCAAGCAGTTCCAAAGATTTGATGCCACAGTTATTGCGGGATTCAATCTTAATGACACACTGCTTCAGTCGTAATTCTACGGTGTTTTTTGGTGCGGCTAAGCATCGAGACCCCTTACCTTCTGGTGGTTTTGAAGAGTAATATTCAACTTCGATATCTTTGGCAACCTCGACGGACTTTTTGCTGCTATCACCACCCTTCGGACTTTGCAGCATCTCTTCAAATTTCATCATAACATCTTCACGATTTGAACCTTTGACCCACTTGGATGTAGTCCCATCCTCGAACACCGCTCTAATTGATACTTGCTCAACGCCTTTTGTCTTCTCCGGTAACCAATAGTTTAAACTGCTACCATCGGGTGCTGCTCTTTCAAGAAACGTTGTAAAGGGAACCTTAAGTTTTTCAACGTCTGTGCTAAACTTCTTTATATGTCTCTTGGAATCTCCGACGGTATACTTATTGATTTCATCAAGTCTACTTTGTTCTTTGGCAGGCTTTTTACCTATCTTGGTCCATTGTCGCCTGGTGACTTTCTCAACCTTCTCTTTCGATTTCCGATAGTTCTTCTTGTAATCACGTATAGCTTTGGCTCTATCATCACCGGTTAGGTTTCTACTTTGTAAATTTTCCCAATCTGCAGCAGTGAGCTTATGGCGTGCCTCAGGATTTTGCTTTCTCAATTTAGGGGGCATCTTCCTATACTATATAAATTATATTTTTGTGGCATCACCGCGACTTTTTTTCATTTGTTTTTTCATTTGTTTTTTCATTTTTATACGTTTCTCAATATCATCAATGGCTTTTCGATAATTTGAAACACCGGTGTACTCTTCGGTAGGTCGTTGAAATACTGAGTCGCCCGTTATTGTGCCAATGCTTGTTTGGTCTAAAGGTGCTACCATGATAGGAGCTATCCTACGAGGTGCTTTGGTCGGCAAAGCAGCATCTTTGACGGGCTGTTGATACACCGGTTGTCCTGATGGAGTACCATGGTCTAAGGCGGTTCTACTTTTGTTAGCAGTTGTCTTTTTAACAACTGGTCGGCCTCGTAAGCCTTTCAGCTTTTCAGCTTGTGTCATCTTACCCTTCTTTTTAATCCCGTGTTCGGCTCTATGTTCGGCTCCGCAAGATTTTAACTTTGTTATCCAAGTTTCTCTGGTCATGTATACATTAGGAATCAAAAAAGGTGGCAGATTAGGTCATATTATGGTTATGTATAAGATAATGGGAATATGGCCTAATCTGCCACCTTTTTTGATTTCATCGAGAAATCGTAAGTCAAATTCAGAAATATTATTTTCTTAAGGTATCTTATAGTGACCTAATGCCAGTCAAAGGGCAGAAGATTACCGATAGTGAAACGTTGGAACGTCTCGCCAAAATGAGAGAGAAAGCTTTAGAGACACGTCGGGCGAAGGCAAAAGTCAAATCTGATTTGAAAATGGCGGAACAACTTAAGGAAAATGAGAAAGTTGTGGCAGCTCAGGAAACCATTAAAAAAGCTACAACTACGATTAAACCGGAACCGCAGCCAGAATCGGACCCTGAACCTGAGGTTGAACACGTCGTTGTTAAAAAACCTAAGGCACCTAAAAAGAAACCCAAGAAGCAGGTAGTAATAGTTCAATCTGATAGTTCTGAATCAGAAGAAGAACCAGAGGTCATTGTTAGGAAGTCCACACGGCGTAAGCAAAGCCGAGTTGCATCGGACCCGGGGACAATCGAAGATTGTTCCTTTTCACCTCCACCTCGTAAGAAAGATGCAGAATTACATCCTCATTACGACAAAGCGTACAACAGTCTATTTCTATCGTTATAGTATATGCAGTTTCAAAGACTGAAAGATAAATCATATGATATTCAAGTGCCAAAGAGTTCAGCGTTTCCAATTGACACACCCGATGATTTCATTCAATTGCACGGGGTTATCTTGGCGTGTGCGAAAAGGGGTACGGGCAAGAGCTGTAGTCTTACACACCTACTTCGATTGATGAAACAAAACAATGCTTTAGACAGACTTATCTTAGTGTCACCAACATATCATAACAATATGCATTATTACAAAGACTTACCGCTTGATGAAGGTGATGTATTAGAGCCTACCGTCGATGTCCCCCAACAGATTGAAGGCATCCTTGATACCGAAGCTCAAGAGTACGATGAATATCAAGAGAAGATGGAACGGTATAAGAAGTTAATGAAAATGTTAAACAATCATAATATCAGTGTGTATGAGATTCCCGGTGAATTGATGTTGGAATTTGGGGACGAGAATGGTAATATACTTCCTCCACAACACAAGTATGGTGGCAAACGGCCAGTAATCGCCGCCTTCTTTGATGATACACAAGACACCGACATGATGAGACCATCGAGTAAGCTCAGCAACATGGTTATCAAACATAGACATCTTGGAAAGCTTAAGGACGGTGCCCTTGGAGTGACCCTGCTCTTCGCCACACAAAATTACACGAGCTCGAGTGGGGGACTGTTAAAATCTATACGAGGCAACCTTACACATATGTTAGTGTTCCGAAATAAGAATCAAAAAGAGATAGATAAGATTGGTGAGGAAGTTGGTGGCGAAATTCCCATTCAGGAATTCAACTCGGTATACAATCAGGCTATACAAGGGCCACATGATTTTCTGTTTATCGACCTTCATCGCAAACCAAATCATCCAAGTATGTTTCGCCGAAATTTCAATGAATGGATTGTTCCCGGTCAGGTAGCTGAATCTTCTATGCAAGTTTGATAAGTATAGACTCCGGTATAGTACTTGTTCTCTTCATTATCATAATGGATTAAAAAAGGTGGCAGATTAGGTCATATTATGGTTATGTATAAGATAATAGGAATATGGCCTAATCTGCCACCTTTTTTGATTCTTCATTGTATGAGATTATTAGAATTGTTTAGTGGAACATGCTCAGTGAGCAAAATATTCAAAGACTTGCATAAAGATGGCGAAGTCGTCTCCCTTGATATTCACCCGAGGTTTAATCCTACTCACAACGTTGACATTCTGATATGGGATTATACATTATACCCGCCAAATCATTTCGATATCATATGGGCATCTCCTCAGAGTATTCAAAAGCGAAAAGAATTGGGGTCAGAAACTTTGCATTGGCTGATGCAATAGTCAAGAGAACAATCGAGATTATTGAATACTACAAAGCAAGTCATTGGTACATTGAAAATCCCTCAGACGGAGGGCTATTAAAGCATCGAGATTTTATGAAACCGCTAGACATATACATGCATACATGTTGTTATTGTATGTATGGATGTATGTATCGAAAAGCGACGAACATTTGGACCAATAAACAAGGGCTAAAACTCAAAATGTGTAATAAACACATAACCCCGTGTCCATCAATGGTGGCATATGGGAGACACCTTATCCAAGCACAGCGAGCTCAAAGCTCACGTTCCGATGTGGGAACTTCGAAATCCATTACTACATTACACTCAATTCCTAAAAGTCTATTAATATATTTACTCAATTTCAAATGCATTTCCTTTGTAGATGGGGCTGATGATTAAGAAGTCTTGGAGGGCTGGAACAAAGTGCTCCCACTTCTTTGAATGAATATAGTTGTAAGAGTTTTTATTGGAACCGGGCAGCTTAATCGTTATTATCTTCCCTTTGTCATCTCGTTCAGGACCATAGCAATCGGTTTCGAAAAATGCATCAAGAGCCTTGCCAATTGTATATGGGGTCATCTTAGTTCCCTGAAAATTTATCTTGAACGATTCTTTCAATGTGTTAATGTCTACATCCCAAGTCGGGTTGTTGGGCAGCATCAATGTTTCTTTGGCACCGTTTTGCTCAAATAGAGTCCACAACATGTGGTTTGGATTGTTTAATAATTGTATAAATTGGTGAACAAAGTTTACAAGTTTTCGATTCCACAAATCTCGGAGGTAATGTTGAGGTATAGATTCTAAGAATAGATTTTTGAAATTATATTTGGCAATGCATAGTTTATCTTCCATGGTCGCTTCATTGCTCCAAACTTTTGGATTCAGATTTTCGTAAATCTCTAAAATTTCTTTATCTTCAATATTATTATACTCAAAGTAAGGAGCCGTCTCATTTTCATTCAATTTAGCCCACACCATTTCCCTACTAATTTGAGAAAGTTCGCTATTAATAAAGCCACATTTCCGGAGATACCAATGATATACTCGTTCGTCTCTTGCCCAATACTCACACTCTTGTTGGTTTGCCAATTTTTGATACAACTCACTTTCAGGTGCATTATATGGAAGACAAAACCCTTTTAGTCTAAACCTGATTTGCTTCATCGTTGCACTTGTTTTGTATAGGTGAAGCTCATTTGTATGATATTGTCTCACCCTAAACAGATTTTGAAAGAAGTCCCGGTATGACACCATGGCAGGGTCCAAAAATGCATATCGTTTATGAAAGTGCGGTTTATTGTTTGGTCCGGTATCAAAATTGACTCCCACCGTAATAGCAACATTGGAAATCACAAGTCGTTTAGAGGCCCACATTTCGTCAACATTAGATAAGGTTGATTTCGTTTCATCATCGCTCATCCCATGATAACAAATGATGTCATCTTGAGTGAGGTCGGTGTTTGCTTTAATCATATCTTTGAATGTGTCCATGCCATAGCACCAAACACTCTTGCCTTTTTTGAAATCGGTTTTGAAAGGATAAAACAAAGATATGTTTTCCCCATTGTTCAAAGCATCAATCAACGATGCTTCCCAAATTTTTTTGTTTTCGTAATTGATTAATTGTTGCGGAGCTGGTGGTAGGTTGTGGCCAAGCGTAATTAAAGGGCAATCTAAATGTCTAACCTTCTTAAACCATGTAATGGTGTCTTGATGGGGAAAAGCATCCATAAAGATAATTTTCTTTGCAGATTTTACAATGTGCATAAAGCAATCCCAATTGGCGGGTAAGTGCTCCCCATGTGTCGTGCGGTTCATGAAAATACTTTTGTAAGTCTCAATCTCATCCAAGATAACAATGTCATAACTATTACGAGTTTCAATTTCATCTTCGCATAAACCGGCAAACAAGCTTAAACAATTTTCTGTTTTCCATTGTGATTCCATAGACATTATAATTCTATGTGCTGCCGGAATTAATTCTTGTTTGTTCTTATCAAAGCTTTTGTAATTTTTGAACCGCAACGATTGCAATCTTGTCGCTACATTTTGTGCATAAGATGATCCTTGGGCTGAACCATATAATGCTACTACCCTTTTCATACTTGTGAAGATAATCAATAGTAGAACCGGTCTTGTTCCCGCTCATGAATGCCGTCAAGAACACCATGGATGCATGTCCAAATGCATTATGAATTTCAATCGGCTTGACCCATCTATCACTCATAAAAATGTCGATTGGTACGTCGCACCCCTTAAGAAACTTTGAACTTTGCTCACAAATCGTATCAAATCGTAGGTTGGGATAAAATCTGAGCAAGAGGTTCTTGATAAAGTTGTCGCCCGGAGAAAATTTGTCTTTCGCCCTTTGCCAAAATACCTCATACTTTTTAAGCCTTTCTTTATTGTCGTCTTTTTGAGCGGCCCACTTTAAAAAGTCCTTCAAATTAATGTTGCTATGGTATGACCATAACATAATCAGCCAAGTTACATTGTGTTGAAAGCTACTAGGGTCACCTCTTGGTTTGTTGGGTATCATGCCTAATATTTGTTTGTAACTTGTCGTATTACAATTAAAATTGGATGGGGGCACATAGTCACATGGTGTGATGGAACTTAAGTCAATTTTTTGATGAGTCTTTTCATCAAGTTCTACATCCTCAAATTCCCAATGTAATGTCGCGGCATCGATTGAATCTTCATCAAAATCCATCAAGATGCAATGCTTGGTGACCGATTGACTTCCTTCGACGATGTCTTGAGTTCGCAATTCATTGGATTTGCTTTGATTGACACATTTCATATTTCGATTTGTGGTGTACACCGCACAATCCATGCCCAAATCTTTGTACTTCATTAACCATGTTTTGAAGGGAGCCATAGCACCAAGATTTTCAAAATAATAATTGGAAAGAGCGATGTGATAGGACCAATTTGGATTTCCCTTTTTTGGTAATGTACTTCCACTAATTTGAAAGATGGCATTTGGAAATTTGGTCGAAATGATTTCTTTGATTTCATTCAAGTTAATCTCTTTATCACTATCAATATCGAAATATACTTTCCGCTTGACATGGGCTTGTATTATTTCATATATGCCATAATGTTTGGTCAATATCTTGCCCATATTGACTTTGTGAATTTTACTCCACATATTGCCCATCTTTTTGGTGTCCGATTTGATTAGAATTTCGCCTTCTTCCAAAGTTGAAAGCACATAATCTTGTGCTCCACCATCGGTCAAGTTTTTGACCCATTGCATTTTGAGGAATGTTTTTAGTGCAAACTTTGAGGTGTCGAAATCTTTGAATTCAATTGGCATTATACACTTATAATATAGAAAATATTTTAATTTTGAACGCGTTTTTCACACATTTTCATCCAAGGGTACATTTTCGACATCTACAAGTTTTTTTCCCAAGTAATATTGTCGCATTTTTTCTTTGTGTTGTTCTTTGTGATTTTCATACCATGTTTTTTGGTGTTTTCTATTCAAAGCCCTTGTTTCTTCTATGTGGGATTTTCGATATTTCATCTTGGCCCTCTTTTGAGCCTCGCTCAAACCCATATTGTTCTACTTATAATTTATAAATACATTTTTTTAATAATTGCCAAACCGCACAAAAATCCACCCTATAATGTTTTTGGGAAATTTCGCCCTAAGATAATTATGGTTTTCAAAAGTTCAAAAACGTGTGAATTGGTTACTTTCTTAGATTATCTATAAGACTTGTGAATTTGTAACTATTTCACACGCTAAGACATCGTTTGGGACATTCCTAAAGGCCTTTAAGTCTTGTAATGTATCCCATTTCACTCATGGACAACATAGATAATTGCACAAAATATCGAAAAAAATCGATTTTTTCCGCCTTTGATGCCTAAAAAAATCCCCCAAGATATGCTCACTTGCATCACTTAATATATGCATCAATATTGGGCTTAATTATTTTTTATAATACCCCAAAAATCCCCTCTAAACTGCTGATTTAATTGTCCCAAAAAATTGCTGTCGAAACCCCCCCCTACTGCTGGGGTATACTGGTCCTTAATTGCGACTCGATTAGTGGTCGGTCATCACCGCGATTGGCGTTCGATTGGCGTTCGATTGGCGTTCGATTGGCGTTCGATTGCCGAGCGATTGCCGAGCGATTCCCGTTCGATTAACCAATAGGAAAATTCAGTATATAAAAATATAATTATATAAAATTTCACCCTATAATATAATCGTATAAATATTTTTCTAAAATATAACGTGAATTTTTTTAATTGGTTAATCGAGCAGAAATCGCTCGTCAATCGCTCGGCAATCGCTCGGCAATCGAACGCCAATCGAACGCCAATCGAACGCCAATCGCGATGATGACCGACCACCCGATTAACCTAAAACCTCAACTGTTTGCAACAGTTTAAACTGTTTTTAACGTTCAGAAGTTCAAGACATTTTACTGCGACAGAATGGCTGGATATATTGATGATATGGCGGCAGTCGGTCCCGAAATTCCCGAAGAGGTTCCCGCTGAGTCTGAGAAGTATCTCGAAGAAATGCGAATTTTGGGTAAGGTCAAGATTATCTCTTCGTGCGGTACGAAGACCGCATGGATAAATCCGCAGTTCGAACGTGCACCGTTTGACATTGTACCGGTTCCGGTGGGAGACGCTCTATGCCCTGGGTTGCTTGACCAACCCGATAAGAACGGGAAGCCGCGGCGGTGTGGGAACAAGGCGTGTCTTGATGGCATGTTTTGCAATCCGAAAGCGAAGCACCAGGAGAAGTGTGGTATGTTACTCGACTATGGGTATATGGTGCACGTGTACACGACCGCCATCCCGTCGCTCATTACGTCTACTAAGTACGCGAATCTGTGTGATCAAGCTCACGGTCTTGTGTTGAGTGGCAAGAGTGTCGTGGTTACCGCCATGGAGAACGCTGTGGACGACTATGACGTCGACTCTGTGTACGCAGCACGTCAAGAAGTTCTCCAACAACAACTCCAACTTAAAACGAAACGTGAGAAGAAGGAGAAAGAAGCCGCGGAGAAACGTGCTAAAGATGCGAATGACACGGCGAATCGGGTGTATGGGTCCGCCGAAAAGAAAGTGACCGCCACTCCTCGTCAAGCTGCTATGACTGCAGCTGCGAGTATTTTGTCTCCCGCCGGATCCTCCGCGGGCTCCAAGGTCGACAAGAACGAATCCGAGCGTATCGCCCAACTGGTCAAGCAGTCCGAAGCTGACCAAGCTCGCATCGTGGACCTTGAGTCTAAACTGGGAGCGGAGACCGAGAAGAACTTGGAGCTCAAGTCTCGCATCGACACCTTGGAGCTTGGTATGGCGACTATGCAGGTGAGCGAGCTACCTGTCGCAGGAGAAGAGGCTGAGGGTTCTTCTGCGGATTCGCCAAACCCAACCGAAGTTGCAGCTGGTGCTGGCCGAGGTCGTGGTCGTGGACGAAAAAGTGGCTGAGTGTAAGATGCGAGATAGGGTTTCCGCACAGAGTGTGCAGGACGCCGTCGCTTGATGCGACTTCAAACCCTTGTAATTTGTTAGGAAATACCCGGAATAGACTTGGGATATTTCGCGCACTTGATAACGTGCCTTCATAAACTTTTGGGACGTTGTAATTTGTTGTAATTTGTCTTTCCGGATGACGCATGGGCACCACGTGCACTCTTACAAAGGCATACCTATTGCATAGGATTGTCTTAGCAAATAGCACGCACGCATAATCTGCCTTGATAAACTAGTTAGGAGTATTCATTTGTTTACCTTTTGTTTCCAATTCAAATTCGTACAATAGACTGCAGCGGTGTGCACATAGGGTTTAGGGTTAGAATGTTTTCGTGCGTTAGAAAGCGGTAAATAAGTTACAATATGTATATATCTAATGACAATATCTATATGTAATC
>LGRX02021964.1:0-24336 GCA_001247695.2 Cymbomonas tetramitiformis
TGACATCTCTGAGTGCAGTGAAGGGGTAAGGGTGATATATGACATGTCTGGGGGATGGAAGTGGGCATGGGGGGAAGGCTTTGCCTCCGTTCAAAACATGCCGTGAGAATACAGGCTCAGGGCATGGGGAATGGGGGCCTGCAACAGGGGAGGAAACGGGCTCGGGGTACGGCTTCGCGGTGGGCAAGGTGAGACCTGGATGCCGATCGCCAGATGTTTGAAGTCTATCATCGCGTTTGGCAAAAGAAATATAATGGGCAGAATGTGAGGCCAGGCGAAGGTTGTGGTATGTGCAGCTTATCGCTGGGAAGGGGGTCGGCTGTGGTGTGGACAGCTTATTGCTGGGAAGGGGGTCGGTCGTGGTGTGGGCAGCTTATCGCTAGGAAGGGTCGGTTGTGGTGTGGGCAGCTTATCGCTGAAGGGGGTTAGTTTGTGGTGTGGACAGCTTATTGCTGGGAAGGGTGTCGGTCGTGTGGGCAGCTTATTGCTGGAAAGGGTCGGTTGTGGGCAGCCCATACGCTGGGGAAGAGGGTCGGCTGTGGTGGGACAGCTTATTGCTGGGAAGGGGGTCGGTCTCGATGTGGGCAACTTATCGCTGGGAAGGGTCGGTTGTGGTGTGGGCAGCGTATTGCTGAAGGGGTTGGTTGTGGTGTGGACAGCTTGTGCTGGGAAGGGTGTCGGTCGTGTGGGCAGCTTATTGCTGGAAAGGGTCGGTCGTGGTGTGGGCAGCTTAATCGCTGGGAAGGGTCGGCTGTGGTGTGGGCAGCGTATCGCTGGGAAGGGGGTCGGCTGTGGTGTGGGCAGCTTATCGCTGGGAAGGGTGTCGGTTGTGGTATGATCGCATCATCGTCAGGCAAGGCAGAGCTCACTCAGCTACGCCTTGTGTGCCAACAAGTGTTTGTTACTGCCCGGCGCCTCACGCAGCTATGCACTTAATATCGTACTATGTTGTAGCTTGTACCTCATTTGCCCTGTACTCATGTACTGTGAGACTGAGATTGCGGCCTGCATGCAACGGAGCGCTCCCGCAGGACGGCACTGTGTGCTGGAGCGTTGACAGCGGTGAAACGTGGGATCTCCTGCGGTACGAAGGCTTTACCATGAACGAGGTAGTTTGGCCTGGTAGTGGTGGACGGTATGGTTTCCCAGTGGCGGTGGGTGACTACGGCACTATCTTAGAGTTTAGAGGCGCCCCCACCTCCACCCCACCTCCACCCCCACCTCCACCCTCCTCCTCCTCCCCCGCCACCCTCTCCCCTCCTCCCCCACCACCCTCCCCCACCTCCCCCTCCACCCTCCCCTCCTCCCTCCACCCCCCACCTTTGCCCCCCCCCACCCCCCCACCTTTGCCACCCCCACCTCCCCCACCGTCACCCCCTCCCCCGCCACCTCCTCCGCCTCCCCCGCCTCCCCCTCCTCCACCCCCACCGCCCCCACCACCACCCCCGCCGCCTCCCCGCCTCCCCCGCCTCCCATCTCCTCCACCCCCTCTCCCCCACCCCCACCCCCTCCACCCCCTCCACCCCCAGGGTGGGAGGCAGCTGACTCCCCGACTAACAATGTACTTCGTGGGATTACCATGCTTGGCCAGGGTACCGTGTTGGCCGTCGGTGACCGAGACACGCTCTTGCTATCCAACGATTCTGGGACCACTTGGATGTCGCGATCCAGCGGCCTTCCTGAGCCATGCTTGGGATGTTGGCACGATTGGCGTGATGTGCACTTCGAGACCACCTCTCTGGGCTGGGTGGTTGGCGGATTCGGCACTATCATCCACTCCTCGGACGGGGGTGCTGTTTGGCAACGCCAGGTCCGTGCCGCCATGATTCCTGCACCCGCGCACCGCTTGACGCTCAGCTGCACGTGCGCAGCAACAGCGTCCGGCTTCACCCTGACTGCCGCGTGCACCTAGATGCCCTCATCGTAAGTTAACGAACCAATGTGTATCATCACAGATGTGAGGATATGTTTGCCATTTCGATACGAGGGTGTGCATGTATTTGTGCCCGTGAGGGCGTACCGCATCCGGGGAGTATGGCATACCCAGTCACGTCGCGCACTGCTCTTACAAGTGCTGCCTTTTTCCTTTCTGAGGCGCTCTTCAGGCTCCTGCCATAGCTTCGGTCTGTGCGCCTCATGCCGCTCCGTGTGATATCATTAAGTTGAGGGTACATGTGCCGTCATGGTGACGGTCATCATCTTGGGAGATCATGTAGTTGAGGGTATTCGCGTCGTCATGGTGACGGTCATCGTCATGGGGATGACTGTTCGTTCGCCTGGATTATGCCATGACCCTTGAGGGCCAGTCGCGCGCGTGCACGCGTCGCCGTCTGGAGTGAGGGGCGGCTCAGCGGCATCTTAACAGCGGGGATGCGATTATATCCCAGGGGATCTGATCCAGCCGCGAACCCGCCCTTGGTGCCGGCCCCTTGGAATGTGTGCGGCACAGGAGACCCCCTCTTCAGTGCGCAACACCATGCTGAACTCTGTCCACAGCGTCAACCACTCGGTCGCATTTGCGGTGGGTGACTCCGGTACCGTGCTGCGCACCCGTGATGGGGGCACCACTTGGGAGGCGCTGGCCAACCCCGCAGACGGCCGCCCGGTGGGTGCAGCAGAGGGTACACTGCTCAACCTGCATGCGGTGCGCGCGGCCACTTCGAGTACCATCGTGGCAGTAGGCTGGCAGGAACCTCTGGGCTTCACGGAAAAGCTGATTACGAGCTACGATGGAGGCGACACGTGGATGTCTAAGTACTACATACCCACCGTGGCCATGTACGGCCTATTCTTCAGCCCGGGGGGACGGAGGGGTGGGCGGTTGGTTGGGAGGGATCTATCATCTACACCATGGACGCGGGAGGATACTGGGAAGTGCAGGAGGTACGAGCCAGCCCTGGCCTTCCCCCCCTCTGTTTCTTGGCTGGTCCTGTAGCCGGTGCTCATTGGACGGCGTGCATTGACGGCATCATCCAGCTCTCCACATTCTTTACTACCGGGCAAATAAAATAAAATAAAGACACCATTTTTACTGGTGTGGGCTGGATTATAAAGGGAGCCTTTCCCTTTCCACACCCCACCGCTATTAGGAAAGTATGATCTGTTTTGCACCTACGAATAGAGCAGGGAACCCGGTCTACATTTCGGTCGGCCGTCCCATTACTGAAGTCCTTCGGCAGGGACTAAACAGTATTCCTATACTTCAGATGCAAGTGGTACAGTCTCAACCCCGACTTCAGTTACAGGAGGGAGTTGCCCCACCCGGTTAAGCAGTCTATGTATCTGTCTGGGCACTGTACAGGATTACTTTAAACAGCAATGAGCGCGGTAAACACAGCCATCAATCTTCCAGGCGGTGTCTAGGGTGTTGTGTGGGATCCTATGCAGTCCACCTGATGGTTCATAGGATTTCGGTAAGCCGTATCCCGCGGGCCCACGGGTCCTCTGGATCCTCTCACCGCAAATACAACACAGATTAAGCCGCTGAAAAAACCTTCGTGGGAAAAGCGGCTTGATTAAATGTTGGCACTGAATAAAGATTGCAAGAAGAACGAGACGTGCGATTCCACAAGTGGGCGTATCGTGATGCCCCTCCTGCAGCAAATAAAGTGTCTGATAAAAGAGTCTCCTCTGCCCCAAGTTATTTATCGGCCGTAAACTGTGAACATGGTTCGCCCCTCAGGGCTAAGTGAAGTCGAGCGCTGCAGAGATGTGGGATCGTGCTTGTCAGCGGCAGGCACTGATTCTGAGCGCTTTCTAGATTCTTCCTTCTTCCATGTGAACAACCTCTTTGCCTTGGGGTTCTTTCGATTGCCTTTTTCCCCAGTGCTACCCTTAGCTCTTTTCTTTCCAGTGGACTTAGGCCCTAAGGCCACGATGGAAGAAGTGGCAGCTGGTGTCACTAGTTCAGCTTCTTCTGACTTAACAACTGGCGATGCGCGAGTTTCTACCAGCATGTTTGAGCTCAGATTCTGCGAAGGCTTTTTCACGCACATTGGGGTAGCGACTGTTGGCTCTGTGTCACTTTTTTCAGCGCGTTCCTTTTCCCTACGTGATGAACGAAGCTGCTTGCGTCGGAGTGTTTTTGCGCTGGGACCCTTACAAGATGTGGTTCCCACAGCCTCCTGAGCGCGCTCAGATTCTCCACTTTTCTTATTTGAGATGAGGGCCCTTTCTGCTGTGGCAACTGTCGCTTGCGCTTTCGTTTCCACTAGCTTGATGGCCTCGAGCAGATTTTTCGTCAAAACTTGCGAGTCAGTGAGCGTTGAAAGGGGGGATTCCACTAGCTGAGCGCGCGCAAACTCACTCGAAAGTGTGGCATACTTCCCTTTTGAAATTTTCAACATGTGTAAGGCCGATGTAACACCTCCCAACACCTGTCTCAGCTGAATCTCAAGGCTCGCAAAAAGCGGTTCAGTCGGCTGATTTTTACGACCAGATTTTTGAACCATACTGAACTCTGCTCGTCTCAAAACGCGTATCAAAATACACCTGAAAAATATAGTAATAAAACCATACGAAGGAAAAAATTGCCACTCATTATCATAAAATTATCGCGATAATAAAACAAATATGGCGGCTGTAATTTTTTCGAAGAGGTGCATGCGTTGACCGGTCGGCGAGAAGTGTCTACTACCGGGCACTAGGACTGGGCATGTGCGTAGTTCTCATGATTTGCATTCAACAGCTTGCGGTGGTGCCGTGCATTTTCTCATGATCTGCATTCAACAGCTTGCGGTGTTGCCGTGTATTTTCTCATAATTTGCATTCAACAGCTTGCGGTGTTGCCGTGCATTTTCTCATGATTTGCATTCAACAGTTAGCGGTGGTCCCGTACATTTTCGGGTGATGTTGTACATTTTGTGGTGATGTTGTACATTTTGTGGTGATGCTCTGCATATTGCGGTGATGCCGTGCATTTTCCCGTGATACCGTCCATTGAGTGGTGACGCTGTATATTTTGCCGTGATGCCGTGCATATTGCGGTGATGACGTGTATTTTCTCATGATGCCGTGCATATCGCGGTGATGCCGTACATTTAGCGGTGACGCCATGCATCGTCACTCACGCATTTTGCGATGATCCCTCGTAGGTATCAAGCAGGCTGCACATTGTCTGGCATGCTGGCGGTGCCCAGCAAACTGCAGTGAGGCATGCTGGCGGGGCCCAGCAAACTGCAGTGAGGCATGCTGGCGGTGCCCCAGCAAACTGCAGTGAGGCATGGCGTTGGGGAGGATGGAGCGGGGAGTGGAACTACAGGGGTGTGGGGCGTCTACCCTGTACGACCTGTACATTGACTTCAACACCGGGATCGGGTTTGCCGTCGGGCAGCACGGGCTGGCCTGCAAGTCGATGGACTACGGCCGGCAGTGGTGTGCGATGGAGGACCCGGGCGACGCCTTCGCGGGAAGTGCGCTCCACGCTGTGGCGCAGTTTGGGCTGGCACCGGCAGATGACCCCCGCAGGTACGTGATGTCCTGCCGCATCATCAGATGCGTGCATCTTCCGTGTCGTTAGTCAGGCGTCACGTGCCTTCGTCTCTCGTCTTGCGTACAGTGAAGCGACAGGCTGCTGCTCCAGAATCGTATTGCCCTGTTGCCACGTGGCTGGTCCCTGCGCCACGCACTCTGTGGCCGTAATGCTACATGGTAGGCTGATGAGTCAGGAATTGCATTGCACGGGTGCCACGAGGCCGGCCGCCGCGCCTGGGATCGTGTCGACGTGTTGCCATGAATCATGCACCCCTCAAGCAACTTGGGGGGGGGGCGGGGAAGTACCGCCTTCTCAGTAGGAATGCCCCTCAAGTAACTTGGGGGGAAGAGGAGGCGGGGAGGTACCGCCTTGTTAACGGGGAATGCCACTCAAGCAACTTGAGGGGGAGGGGCGTGGAGGTACCGCCTTGTCAATAGGAATGCGGATTAATCTGAGAGCGCCTTGGAGAGGTACTGCGCGGGTTGGGCGGAAGCTGGGGGATTTCCGTTCATAGGCCCTGATGCGGGTCACCGGGAGGGATTTTGCACAAACGCGGAGTGCCGCATGCGGGAGGTGGGCGAGTCACTGGCCACGTAATCGTCCGCACAGCACAAGAAGGTCCGCCGTCATGGTGTACTTCAGGCACGGCTCCGTGCCGCTCTTGCATATCCTCGAGTCATAGCCCATAACAACGGCATCACCGGTCTCGAACCGTGCCTTGCCGACCTGCTTCAGACGGTATAATGCCTTCCTTAATCCGCCGTACCGACACCCGTCAACCTCAAGTCCCGAAGGAAGCGTGCCATCTAGCTCCTCGTCCAGCTCCGAGTCAAGCCAGGCGGTCTCCACGTCCATGCGGCGCACCCGGAGCCTAAGATTGATTGCCAGGATAATCACCAGCCTGACCGAAGACAGTTGGGTGCAGGCGGCAGAGGTGTCAACATAGGCCACACCGAACCTCTGCTTGTTCCCTCTCACATATAGTCCGCAGAGCCGCACAGGAAGGGAGCTGCTGAGCCCCGGCACTCACAATAGCTGCCTCCAGGATCCTCAGCCCAGTGCCCACCTTCACCTTCCTGCACAGAGGGCAGCAGGCATTGACACCCGTGGCAAGGCCCCCATAAGAAGCCAGCCTTGCCTGGTTCCCAGGTGCCCCCCTCAAGGAACCGCCACAGGCTCGACCAAAGAGATCCCCCTACCCAATTCGGCTTCACCACGGCTGGGATGTCATCTCTCCCATCCGGGGCATATCGATCATGCTGTGCCCTCGCAGCCTCACCAGGCGTCTCAGGGGGATCCGGGATTGCCAAGTCCACGGCAGTGTAAGCGCGAAGTTGGAAGTGAATGGCGCTATCACAGACAGATCCCACGTCAGCACCACCTTGCCTACCTCATCAAAACCGTTCACAGAACACTGCCATTCCTGCCTTCACCACCTTCTTGGCCACTGGATCGACACTGGATCGACACTGGATCGAAGAGAAGATATGCGGAGGACACCTCGGAGTGGCCAACATACCGCAGTGCCCGAGCTCGGTCACTGAGCTTGTGCGCATGGACGTCACCGGATCACTGCCGGCATAGGCAAGGCACCCAGCCACCCGAAGGTTGCTGAGGTCCAGATGGCACTGATAGATGGACCAGAAAGCTGAACTCCACTCACTGGTGGAGCGCACACTCGGGGAACACTCGGGGGACCGGCTCTGGAGATTGCGATGAGAGGTACAGCGGGCCACAGGGCTGCGTGTGGAGGGGGGATCCAAGTGTTAAAGAATGACTCATTTCTGTATGCTACTTCCCGACGTGGCAGTTGACGTCACAGCCGCCGCACGTCACACGTCCGACATTGGCATCCACTTTTGGTCGGCACCTCATGGGATGGAACACAACCTGGGCCTGTCATGTCATGTCATCTAAAGGTTGGACCGAGCACTGCACGTGACGTGTCATCTCAAGGTGGGGGCCGAGCACTGCACCTGACGTGTCATCTCGAGGCAGGCCGAGTACTGCACGTTACTTGTCATCTCGAGGTGGCCAGAGCACTGTAAGTAAAGTGTCATCTCGAGGTAGGACTGAGCACTGCACCTGACGTGTCGTCTCGACGTAGGGCCGAGCACTGCGCCTGACGTGTCATCTCGAGGTGGGGCCGAGCACTGCACCTGACGTGTACGCTCGGGGACGGGATGTACTTGCCAGCCCAAGCGAGTTTCTGAGCGATATAAACAGCACGGATTTGACTGGCAGCTCCTCCTACAACTCGACTGCCAACTCGACTGCCAACTCGACTGCCAACTCGACGGTGCCGGAGGATGTCAATGAGCCATTACCTTGCTGGGCAGCTGACCAAGGTGTGCTGGCAGTGGGCACCCATGGCCGCATCGTGAGCTTCGTTTGCCCCGCGCCGAATCCCCCACCATTCCCCCATAGCCCGCCCTGCCCTCCACCACTTCCACCCCAGCCTTCATCACCCACTCCTCCTTTCCACCCCAGCCTCAGCACACACCTCCTATGTCACCCCCGCAGACACGTTATACCCCAAGCCCACCAACAGGTGCCTCCATCCCTCCCCCTGCTGCAAACCTCCAGCCCGCATTCAGTCCACCCAAGTCCGACTCTCTGCCTGTGATGAAGCCGCCTCCTCCAGCTTCCCCTCAATTGACACAACCAACTTCGTCCGACGGCGGGGACGACCTGGAGTGGCTGGTCCCGGTGGTACTGGTGATGATGCTGGCACTGTTGGGCGCCGGCGGACTAGCTACTGTGGTCCTCGTGAAAGGATACGCCGCGCAGAATGCTGAGCGTGCTAGCAAGGAGGGCAAGTGGGCACAAGCGCCTTCTGGCCCCTCCCCAGTTAACTTCAAAAATATCAGGCCCTCGACAGGTGCAAACCCAATGCAGCAACTTGCTGCGCTTTTTCCGAGGATAGAGAAAGCATTGCATACCTGGCTGATGGACTGCTTCGTACGACCGCACACCGTATCTCTTGTGTTGTGGGCCCTTTGTGCAATGGACATCAGTACCGCACATTAGCATCAGCACAAACACAAGGGGAATCTCTGGAACTTGATGCATGTTATTCGAAATAAGGGCAGGCATCATCTGGAAGCCCTGGTGCCGGAATGCAGCCTCGCTGTTTGCTGGCTCAGTGTGTAATGAACTGATCGGTTACTGTGTGGCAGAGGATTTGATGGTGTCCGCTGATGTAATTGCGAGCCCAAAAGTGCACCCGACTCCCACAGATATGGAGAATAATCGGATATAGAATCTGGCGGTCTCACAAGAGCACCACTTGCTACAAGGGCTGGAAATCAGATCAGCAGTAACTAGATCTTCGGCTTGGTTTAATGTTGCTCACAGCTCAAACTGGCTGTGCAAAATGAAATAGAACCGCCTCGGCTGGCTTCCCAAATCGAGAAAATGGGAATGCAGTAGCTCGCATTGCATGTGGTATGCTGTACTGCAATGAGCGAATCGGAATAAGATCCAGTCAATGTATTCATATGTAATGATTTTGCTGTCAATCGATGCAGAACTCTCTGATTCACACTATCACAACGAATTGTAACCACAGAAACGCACAAGGTGATGCGTATGGCGTCCAGTTGAGTCTTAATATCCCATTGTATATCGACTTTCAGACCGGCAGACGCTTTAAATCGCATTCCCCAAATAATTTCGACAGTTTGTTACCCCCAAATTTGGGTTAAACATATTATGCTATTAAATGTCGTGTCCCAGACCTACGGCAACGCATATTATGCATCCCTATGACTTCGTGAAGCACATGCCTATCGATAAGATGTCCATCGAGGACTCTCTAGAGAGGGAGGGGTCGTTTGAGTGAGACGAGAAATAATTGCGACAATCTCCGGCAACATGCGCAGTATTCATTTGACGACAATAGTGGAACGAGAGATTCTGCGTAGCACACAAGAAGTCGGCACGGTTACACGAAGCGAGTGCCCCGGTGATCGTGCCTATTGACACACAAGGCAAGCCTCCAGTCATTTTGGCTCTTGTCACACAAGGCAAGGCTCCGGTGATGTTAGCACTTGCTGGCTTCACAAAGCTGCTTGTGCTTCGCACGAGATTGGCTCCGGTATGTTTGTCTATATTGGCATACAACACGTAGGCGGCTCAGGACAGTTTGCATTAGCCACAAGGCTGCTGGGCTATACACATCAAGGCGCAGAACGTCCGGACATTTGTATTGTGTTTCCGCATCACACGCAGAATGATATGACGGCGGCTGCGAAGGGCTCGCTCGGGAATAACCACAAAAGCATTTGGATCTTGGAGCGGCGGTACATCACGCTAATGCACACTCGAGCAGCTGAGTGGCGGCATCAGTATTTCATGCTGATGCAAGCATAAATCATATAGAGTGGCAGCGGGGCATCACGGCACGGAAGGGGGATTAAATCAGGTCAGATCAACGCATCATTGCCGACCCATACCGCTAGGGTAGGGCTGAGCGGCACGCAGCAAGGGAACAGTTGCCGCCGTTCATCCACACATACTGTAGTAGATGGCGCGTCCAGGGCGGAGATGAACTGCTCCTTCACCTCGTCGTCATCCAGAGTGTTCTTACGGCCGACGCCAAAGCCGCGTTGAAGTCCGCAATAGAGCCCGACGGATCGGTGTTGGGTAGGATGCGGACGCCAAGGAGGTTCGAGGTCCCCTGAAAGGGTTTACTTCTGTCTCCTAGAACGATTGTTCGTTTGGCTAACAACTTGTCTCAGCTCTGGTACTTTGGGGGACCATCAGATGTATATCTTAGGAAGATATCCGCAAAGTTTTGGAAGCTGAAACGCTCGGGAACGCTCATGTTACAAGGCAGTTTTTGGGTTTGGGTTTGTGTACATTGAAACCCAAACCCAAAAGGCATGATGCAAAGAAGCGACTGTTTTAAGCATGCTGTACTCGACGGCATGACTTGAAGCTTGTAGAATATATCAATTGTATAGTTTTCACATTTCTACAAAGTTTCGCGAGTTAACTCTCACGGCGGAACTCTGATATTGCAAGGCAGTTTTGGGTTTGGGTTTGCTGGGTACATTGAAACCCAAACCCAAAACGCTTGATGCCAGGATGCGACTGTTTCAAGCATACTCCACCGCATGGCTTGAAACTTCGCGTACATATTACGCGTATTGTTAACAAAACGTTTGCGAAGTATCGTGAGCTACCGCCTACGGGTACGCCAATACTGCAAGCGGTTTTGGGTTTGGGTAATTAAAAACCCAAACCCAAAAGGCATCATGCCACCACGCGACCGTTTTTAAAATTCTCAACGGCTTGCCATATGCTCTTGAGGGTGCACTGATATTGCTATGAACAATATCCGCTGCCCAGTTTCGTGAGACGATTCTCACGAAAACCCCTATTATGCAAACGAAGCCGCAAGTGGTTGAAACCATCTCACACCGGGCACCAACTTAGCTTGCAGTCGCGACTGAATGCTAAGCTGATGCGGTTGCGGATGTGGCCAATCGATAGCTCAAACGAAAGGTATTCACCTAATGAATATAAACGCTTAAGAATCGAATGGTGGAAAAAATATGCTTCCTGCCATCAAGTACTTAGAAGAAGGGGGTGTGAGCGCTACTTAGCAAAATTGCAAGCACCAGTTGAAAAACATGCAGCATGTCGCTCGGCTGAGTTCAGACGAGTTGGGAGTGACACCGTCGCGCGTCATCGGAGTTGTCGTCAGGTAGGTGGTAAGTGCCGGCCTCCGCTATCAGGGCGGTCCAGCGGGCAGATCTGGTGATGGAGTCCTCCGGCACTGGGTCATCTGGCCAGGGTGCTGGCCTGGCGGCTGCCGCTTCCCTGCTCGCCTTCACCATCTTCCTCAGGTGCTATATGCGGCCCTTTACCCGTACCATAGCACTCCTGACCCTGTGCTGATGCACCTCTGCTTCCCGCTGCCTGCGCGTCAGTGTCCTGGCTGCCTCCCACGCTGTTGGTCTGTCACGTTGCACTCGCTGTTGTGCTCGCGACAGTGGCGGTGGTTTGGCGCGGTCTAGTCGTCGTCTTAGCGCGCGTCCGAAGAGTTGCCGGGGCGTCGCCTCCTCTCTGAACCTTACCCGTCTAGTGCCTGATGGCTGCAACGCACGTTGGTACACACCTTTGATACAAGGGTGTCCCTGGCTCCCTCACCCAAACAGGGGGGATCTGATATGTACCTCTGTAGGGGTGAACAGACTATTGGGAATAAATGAATCTCGATCGTCGTCTAAAAACCTTCATTTTGACACAATTTTCGTCGTCTAAAAGTTATTGCCACGTCATCTGAAATGTGCCACGTAAGCGACACGTAAGCGACACGTAAGTCGTCCCGCAATTTTTATTACAAAATATTACTCAAATTATTTATTTGTGCATGATGCTTTCGTACTCGGCGAGTCCCGGTAGATTTTTTTGTTGCATTTTTGTTCATATGCGTGCATATCGTGTACAAGTATGCAAATATGGGTACATCCATGTGCAATTTAGGCCAGCATGCACGGTACACGTTTATGAATGTGCGTATTCAGGTGCTTCAATTCCCGTAAAATAAGTTGCAACTGAGATGGGTACTAGCATATGATACACAAATCTATATCATCGTACAAATTTATTCAAAATACACCAAATATTTGTCTATGATGTCTTCTAGGCAAGAGATTTCGATCATTTCACAGTGCTAAGGCTACTATATTGCTGATACATTGGAATCTATATCTTCAATCCACAATTATTTGCGGCACTTGTAGGTTTTAATTCCCTCGATAGCGAGGTAACGTTGACCGCAATGTTGACGCTCTATCGGAGAACATAAATGGCAGAGCTTTATTGGTCAAGGCAATTGCATCGCACGCAATATAGGTCGATTTCCTCTTCATCTCGTTGATGCCGCGTCATAATAAGCGCCCAAGTGACGTCGATTGGAATGACCAGTGTCCTTGGGGTAACCCATTCGTTCCCTATTGGGCTCTGGTCGGGATAAAGTTCCGGTTCTTGAAGGTCAAAAAACATGTATTTCCGAATTCTCCGGGTGTAGCGCCACCAAACGATCCCTAAGTCCTGTCGGTGTCCCGTATGTCTGTCCTCGAGGGTGTTTAAGAACTTACATATCATCCAGCGGTCTACATTGCATTGAGGACATCGCAGGTGGACCATTCCATGTTTACTGATAGCGTCTGCAGCGTCTTCATCACGATCGCGTGTCCCATAAACTCCGAATCGTAGAATTGAAGGCATAACGTGGCCACGATGTAGTTGCAGGATTTTATACCTGTAGATAACAATGCTTGCAAGGTGATTAGCAGTTGAAGCGAAAGTCGTGCGAAACCCATAGCAAAAGTCGAAAATATATATATTGTGAGGATAAATGTGGAGCTATAATACCTGCAGATGGCAATGCTTTCAAGGTAAGTAGCAGATGTTTGAAGGTATGGTTGGAGGTGCGTATGTTAGAAGAAACAAGGGGAAATGAATCTTCAAGGGTCGGGCAAGAGCTTTTGTACCTGGTCGTGAGTGGACCGCGGGTCGTGCAAGAGTAGTGTACTTTTGGTCCAATCAAATTCGTATATCTCGCACATGCGGGATCACTTAGTCGCCGATTCCCGTATGCAAATATGGGTACATCCATGTGCAATTTAGGTCAGTATGCACGGTACACGTTTATGGATGTGCATATTCGGATGCTTCAATTCCCAGAAAACAAGTTGCAACTGAGATGGGTACTAGCATATGATACACAAATCTATATCATCATACAAATTCAATCTATACACACCAAATAATTGTCTAGGATGTCTAGGAGCACATAAATAAGGGTAAGTGGTGTATTAAGCTAGCAGAATAATACATTAGTGTAAGTATCTAATGTGAACTTGCAAATATAAAATAAAGACTGTACACAAGCGTATATGTTTCCTAACGGCAGTTGCACCACTTTCCATCATCATCATTCTCGGGAAAGGCACCGGAGTTCAACTCGGGAATATAGTCCGTGGGAACCGGCATTGTCACTGGGGTTCTTATGTCAGCGACGCCTTGCTCGTCGGAGTATACATGCTCATCCAACAGTTGAAAATACCATGTTTCCCGCGTTTTGCGGATAAACCTCCACTTCGCGTAAGCGGGGTCATGTCTAGTCATGTCATATCTAGGATGCAGCGCAGGATCGACGAACAGTTCCTCGCGAATTAGAAACAAATTCCAGGATTGGCACACACGACATTTTTCGGATTCTATGTGCAGTCGTTCAAGCTGAACAGGTAAGTCTGCAGGGAAATGAGGTGCATTCATATTGGAGGTAGCGTGTTATGTAATCGCAAGCGCCACACTATAATACCTGCAGATGGCGATGCTTTCAAGGTAAGCAGCAGATGTTTGAAGGTATGGTTGAAGGTGCGTATGTTAGAAGAAACAGGGGGAAATGAATCTTCAAGGGTCGGGCAAGAGTAGTGTACTTTTGGTCCAATCAAATTCGTATATCTCGCACATGCGGGATCACTTAGTCGCCGATTTTTTAATCAAAGACAAAAACACAACCGAGGCAGAAAACCCCATACACAGGCACATCAGCATATCGGCAAGAAACACAAGCCATTGACGAATGAACATTATACACTTCTACCACATTGTTAACATATAAGTATACTATTCTTATCGAAAAGTAGTCGAAAATCTAACCCTCGGGAGGTTGCAATCCTAAGTCTTACTCGAAATCAAAGTGGAATCAAGATAACATTCTGACTCGTAGCCGCCGTGGTTTCGTTGACGGTAACGTACGGCTGAACCTGTCGGAACTTGAACCGAAAGGCAAGGTCGTTTCGAAACACACATCGAAAATACCCCAACGTGCATTTGTTGCCTTCCGCATTCCTGCACATATAACATTCATTGTAGTTCCTCCACAACATTCGAACAGTCATACCATGAGGAAGATAGTCAGAATTCCTCATTCTCATTCTGGGGGCAGTAGGGCATGTTGCATACATGCCAAGAACATAGGCAACAATACATTCTCGCTTGGATGGCATGGTTGGATGAGGTGGCTGGTGAAGAAAGAAAAGTGCCAAGCTGAAAAGTGAGTTGTGAGGACAAGGTAGGTGCTTAAATATCTCAGTAGTGTGGCCGTCGTGATTTCAGTTGGCCAATCAAATGACCTCTTTGAGGTGGGTCGGATCGAAGGCCCGCATGTCACAAACATAGCATGTCACAACATTGGAAATGTGAAACGTCGATAACAATTTCATTCAAAATATGTTCGAATACAATTATATTTAACGGTGTTCCAACGATAAGTCAATTTGCTCAATGACAAAGCTATATGTTGTCGCTATATAGCATCAATTCATCCGACGGAACTTGACCCAAGAGCTAAGCTCCTCTCTGAACACACGACAAAAAAGGCTGAGTGAGCATTCGATGCCTTCGCCGTCGACGCATTGTGTATTGTAGTTCTGCCACAACGTTTGGATAGTCATACCCGGCGGAAGAAGAACTGTATTGCTGCATGGGTAAGACTCCCCGTGATTTTTGGGAAACTGGTCGATGTATGTGAAAACAGACTGCCGCTTGGATGGCATGACTATGGTAGAAGTAGAAGCAGGTGCGTCGCTGACGGGAAAAGGGGGCAAATGAGTAGTTTAGGCAAGAAATAGAGCTTATGATCTTGGAAAGTCTTGGGCCTGCCGAATTATTAGCCTATCAGATACCCGGTACTAGTCCGCTCGGATCGAAGGACCTACAAGTACATATCTACTATTATTTTGCGACGAAGGCGTGGCTGCGAAGTCCATGATTATCCTGTCTGCATTGCCAATCATTCTATGAAAGCAACCTCTGAAGTATGCTTTTCGGGCACCTTAACTTGCAGATGCACATCATCAACCGACCAAACGGAGTGAGACGGTAAAATGGATAAGAATATACAAAATCTGGAGCGTGTAAGGTGGAGTGTACAAACCCCATTCTTGCTGTATACTTCTGAAAGTGAGGGGTTTTGAAAATTGTGGCGTCCCGCATTTCAATGCGCACCGAGGTAACGATTTGCCCGCCAGATATCTGCTGTCTCACGACGGGGCGACCCTTTGGCCGACCTGCAAAACATGCGACGCATTGGATTTCCCAAAAGGCTAGAAACTGCAGGTAGTCCCCATAGGACCAAGCACTCATGGAATTCCGTTCTGCTGGATGCCGCGTATCCCCCGGGTACTTAAACAAAGGTCGGCATCTTGCATATGGCTGTCCTAATATATGACCCCTTGCAAAACGACAGAAAAATTTATGCCGTGCGTAATCAGCTTTCCGACAAGTTTGGGGGGCTTTGCAGTAATTCGCAAGATAGCAGCCGGTACACGTTGCAAGTTGTGAACGATCTTGAAGCCCGCAGTGCAGGCAAACTGGGTAAAAAAATTTCATCCGTAAAGGCAGATTATCATGCACGCTTGCGTCATACATTTGAAATTGTATCTTATGTTCCTCTTCCATCGATTTCTTGAGCGCTAGTTCTGAGGGCGAGGACTCTTCAGGGAACCATAGTAACCAAACGTTTTTATCTGGATTTTCCTTACGCAAAGTAGCAAGTATTGTCATTGGAATTGATTGAACTGAGATGGATGGGAATAAAGGTGCGTCGATGAAGTGTCGAGCGGGGAAATGATTTTGGAAGAGAGGGGAATAGGTTTCATACCTCAATGGTCGTCGTGGTACCGCTCAACTTCATTTAACTAATATAATCAGGCAATCACAATGAAAGCGGAGGCATGTCACCCGCCCCATAAATGACATCGGTTCCACAACAACATATGTCGCCAATACTTTTGGAGAATATACTTTATTTACAATTGTCATATCAAGATATACCATACGTGTTTCATCAGCGTACTTCTGCACTGAGACAATAGGTTATTAAGACTATCAACAAATATTGACCTAGGTGCTGGCACCATGTCCTAGCAGGGAAATCATCATTGCCTAGCGAGCTTTACCGTTTACGTCTCTTGGTCTGATCGGATTCCGGCTTTCCGCCTTCTGCCGCTTGCCGCTTAGGTATAGGCCCCGCCGCGGCGGCTGCAGCGGCCTTGGCGGCCTTGTCGGCCTCGGCCTTCTGTTTCTTGGCGGCCTTGTCGGCCTCGGCCTTCTGTTTCTTGGCGGCCTTCTCGGCATCCGCCTGTTGCTTGGCGGCCTTCTCGGCATCTGCCTTCTCTTTCTTGGCGGTCTTGACGGCCTCGGCCTGCTGCTGCTTGGCGGCCTTGTCGGCCTCGGCGGCCTCGGCCTGCTGTTTCTTGGCGGCCTTCTCGGCCTCGGCCTCCTGCTGCTTGGCGGCCTTGGCGGCCTCGGCCTCCTGCTGCTTGGCGGCCTTTTCCGTTTCCCTCATTTCGACCGCCGTCTTCTTCTCCCGCTCCTTCTCGACTTTCTCTTGCTCTTTACGATGTGCCTCTCTCTGCCTTTTCACCTCGTCGTATTCCTGCTTGCTCAACACTTCGTCGGCCAAAGAATGAAATCCATCAGGAAACCTAATGCGCTCTTTCGCTGAGTCGACCATACCTTGCTCCCTGCATCCAAGACACCAGCACTTGTTAAAACCGATATACAAAGTATTTTTCAAAAAATGGATGTAGACATGAATGCTTACCTATCGAAAGCGACGGAACCCAATCCCAACATGTTGGCGGCTACCGAAGTGGTCCCCGAACCGCAGCACGCATCCAAGATGAAGTGATAATCGTGATGAAGAGGTAACACCCCCGCGTACGCAGATTTCCCCCTCGCTTCCCCCTCTAACTCAGGACCTCGCATATGGATATTGATGAGGTCGTGGATGAGCTTCAGCGGCTTCTGGTGTTTGTTAATTCTTTTACCCTCGGAGTTAATGGCGAATTTCGACGAGTGTACAGGGGCATATTCCCAGGTGTTGGTTCGGCAAGAAGCCACGAACCGCTTATCGACGACATCACTATCCGCATTCTCCTCCTCACCGAGAACTCTAATCAAGTTCTTCATCCAGGGAAGCCTTTTATGCACGGCTGGGTGGGTTTCGTCTGCGAGAGCAATCAGCGCTGCTTAGTCAGATTGCCCATGCTTAGACCCCAAAAGGCAATCACAGAATTGTACGTAACTTAACATCTACGGACCTGTAGGTGTTGCTTCCTTGACGTAGTAACACAAGACAAAGCACTCCATACGGTTGGCGTAGTTCCGTGGCGCAACGCCGGATTCCAAGGGCATCATGTTCGATCTGCTCAAAGGTTTCACCCAGAACATCTTTTCGGCGTTCCCGTGGCAAAACTGCTTGGCGGCTTCGAAGAACTCGTGGTGTTGTTGGAAGCCACAGAAACATCCCCCTACCCAATCATCACTCGTGGTCAAATTGTTGAAGTTGTGTAGGAATTGCTTGAACTCTCCTGCTAAGAGAGGTTTCGGGAACCATTTCTTGTTCGAGTCCAGAGCATACTCGCAATCCATAATGAAACCGGTGAATGGAAGCCTGGGAAGAGTCGTGAAGGATTGAGGTGATGCGGGCTCCAGCAGAAAGTCCTTCTTGAAAACCAACTGCGGAATCTTGTGAGTGTAGAAGTAGTCATCATCGTCGACTTGCTGGCCCTCAGGAACGTTTGACAATATTCGATAACTCACACCTGTGTGCAATGTAAACGATTAGTAATTACATAGCTACGGTGCACAAATGGAATATGAAACCGAGATACGCACCTGGAAGATCCTTTAGGATGTTTTCCGCAGTCGATGCTGTCGTCGACCCGATTTTCAGCAACATCCTGCTCTCGATATTATTCCAGTAGAACTTTATATCCTTCGGAATGTTTTTGATCAGTTTCTCTATCTTCTCCTCGTGCCGCTGTTTTTCTTTTGCAGGCCGTTGTTCAAATTGAAATTTCCGGTTCTCCTGCTCGTTCTTGCAGGAGACCTTCGGGGGCACCACTCCCGCCTGGTACAGTTGTAAACAAACCCCGTTGTTAATTGAACGCGCAAGCCGATATGGAAAAAATCAGATATCGTGAAGGACGACCAGAGGGCGCAACTTAGGTAAATTACCTTCAGTAATGTACGTATTTCTCTCTCATCCCCAGCCCCTGGGAAAACTTCGCAAAACTTCCCCCAGTCTTGTTCTGGGTTGGGAAACGTGAAGGTGTCAAGCTTCTTTTGCAGCGCAATGATTTCTGCATCCAGCTCACCGTACGTCATCTTACGAGCCCAGAACTTGGACTCGGGAGCACCGGGATCCACGACAGCATCCACTGGTTTCCTTTCCTTAGGTATGGGATACCCATCTTCATCTAGGTAAGGAATGAAGCAGGCTGCACCTATGTCGTATATGTCGTTTTCGAACCCTCCCGGTTGTGTTTGCAGAAAGTTCTGCATAGAATGCCGGTTTTTCTTGAGAAAGCTCAGTTGCCGGTAGGCCGGTGTCGATTCCAAGGAGGTTGTTATGTTGAATCGTTTATGAGCCTCTGAGGCAAGCAGCATTAGGTTCTCTCGAACATTGTTGAGAGTCTTGATCTCGGCGATACGGTTGATCATATCTTTGACCGTGTACTTCCGTTCGATGACGGCTTCGTCGACGAGGTCAGTGATCTCACGTAAGTGTCCTTCGGTCAAGGGGGCCCAGCTTTCATAGAACCCCTTCGGCAGATCATGGTAGACGATCGGCTTTCCGGCTGTGGGGTCCCATTTAGGCTGCTTGGTCGTTGGTGCGTTGAGGTCAGTTGTGCCGGTCGACATACCGCTTGAACGTTTACGTTTGGGCTTATTGCGAGATGACCCAACCGTGGCCAAGGTCGTCTCCGTGGCGTCTTCATCGTCCGGGTCAACTCCCTCTAGCGCCCCTTCACTGTGGGCCTTCATCACTGAAAGCGGAAACATGAAATACCAAATCGTCAGTTAGCTACTGCAAAAACACCTAAGAGCAAATAAGAATAATGTCGGGACGGAATTCACAAAAAATGGCAGCACCTCTCTGAAGTTGTTTGAACAACTGGTACGATTGCACCGAGATAGCCCAAGCAGCCCAATGCGTGTTCTTCTTGTCTGCATTCAGCTTCTGGTGATTGAACACCTGCGTCTTCAGCGCCGCTTCGAATTCGGGATTCAAGTTCTGCTTCGGCGGCACCCGACGGTATTTCAAGTTCTCAAAACTCTTCATTCCAGCGTCTCTCTCGTTGGGTTCGGCCATCAGTTTCTCCACGTGTTTTCGCATGCCAAGAATGATCTCCGTCATGTTGCGGTGCTTCATGTAGGCGTCAATGTTGTTCTGCTCATTCCCAAGCTGCGTGCGCAAACGAATTGCACGGATCATGACTATAGCTGAGAAGCTGGCCGACCGTAAACCTCCCTAAACACTTGAGTATGTAAGCCCTGAGAAGCACCTGAGAAAACTGGCATGAGTGAGACACACCTGATTCATTTCGATGGCGCTCAAGTTCATGAAGAGACGGCATTCGATGAACTGAAACGCTTCCGTTCGATTTTCATGGTTTGCGTGCTTTGCTTCATCCGCCTTGACGCAGCGACGCTTTGCCTCCAGCAAATGCTGATGTCCAAAGCAGGTGAATCTGTAGAATAACAAAGAAAGTGTAAGTTGGAACACATATGCATGCATCCATCAACGCAATGGGTCTTACCTGTATCTGCCTTTCCCGATGTCCGCCCAAACGAATGCCTCTGGGTTGGTGCTTGTTGCATCTTGTTGATTCTCTATGACGGAAATCAGGGCTGGAGATCCCGAACCGGTGTGTGGGTTCCAGTACATCATTTCGGCAATAGCCTGGGCGTGATGTTCGTCCAGTGGTCGAGGGCGATGCGCTCCTTCTGCATCATCGATGTACTGGATGGGGATTCTCCACGATGTCGCACATGGATTATTAGTGTCGACCAACTTATGCATGTCATCGATTTCCCTGATGGCCCACATAAGCAACGTATACTTGGTTTTAGTAATGCACATACACCATCAAAAAAAGCAATGGTCGTATAAGTAAATCTCAGGAGGGAAGATGCATACTTGCGAATGGCAGCCTGCTTTTTTTGCTCATCTGCCTCGGTTTCATCGGCGGTCTTCGGAGTCTTTGAAGGGGACACAATCTCCTCATCACCCTGCTCCATGATGAATGCAGGAATTGGCCGCTGCGGAGTTCCAGCTGCAGGAGATACAAGGCCCGCTGATGGGAGAGGGCTTGCCGCTGATGGCCCTGGAGCAGGGCTTGTCCCTGATGGCCCTGCACCTGCAGGGTTTGCCCCTGATGGCCCTGCACCTGCAGGGCTTGCCCCTGATGGCCCTGCACCTGCAGGGCTTGCCCCTGATGGCCATGCACCTGCAGGGCTTGCCCCTGATGGCCCTGCACCTGCAGGGTATGCCCCTGATGGCTCTGCACGTGCAGGGCTTGCCTCGCAGGAACCTGAAGGGCTTATTCCAGAGAGTCTTCGAGATTTACGAGTGAGAGGTGTAGTTTCAATTGAAGGAGGTGTAGCCGTTTTTGTATATGGTAGTTTACGACCCGTATCGTCTCCACCAACTGCAGGTTGCGTTGGCACCTCAGCTTCAGCTTCAGCTTCAACCTCAGCTTCAGATGGAGGCCCGTCACTATCGAAACCTTCTCACAGCACAAAAGCAAATCAATTCTCAGTATTTGAATACATATATCATTTTTGTGACCTAAGACGGAGAGCGAAGGAGAAAGGGAGATAGAGAGGGAGAGATGTTTTATATCGGCTCACCGGCATCGCCTTCAGGGTTGGCAACTTGTTGCGTTGGAACCTCAACATCAGATGGAGGCCCGTCACTATCGGAACCTTTTCACAACACAAAAGCAAATCAATTCTCAGTATTTGAATACATATATCATTTTTGTGACCTAAGACGGAGAGCGAAGGAGAAAGGGAGATAGAGAGGGAGAGATGTTTTATATCGGCTCACCGGCATCGCCTTCAGGGTTGGCAACTTGTTGCGTTGGAACCTCAACATCAGATGGAGGCCCGTCACTATCGGAACCTTTTCACAACACAAAAGCAAATCAATTCTCAGTATTTGAATACATATATCATTTTTGTGACCTAAGACGGAGAGCGAAGGAGAAAGGGAGATAGAGAGGGAGAGATGTTTTATATCGGCTCACCGGCATCGCTTTCGAGTGCCGAGTTGGCAACTGGTTGCGTTGGCACCTCAGCCAAAGATTGAGGAAGAAGGTCCGCACTGCCGACACCCCCTGCCAACACGAAAGCAAATTAATTCTCAGTATTTGAAGAGATAACATTTTATCTAAGATAGAGAGAGGGAGATTTACCTATGATCCAAAGGTAGTGTTTCGATCTCACGAGTTCGTCGTCCTTTCCAGCTTCCTTATTTGCAAATCGGATGCGGGCCACCGTCGTGTCGTCTTCACGGACGCTGCCGTCTGGAGCTGTCCACGTCGGGGCGCTGTCCAAAATGTAGGCATATCCTCGTTTGCGGAATATCGGTGTGGTGTCAATGACGACGACATCTTTCTGCATCAAAGCAGTATCTTGTCCTTCAGGTCGAGGACGGACGGGCTCGTCTTGCACTGGGGCCTTTTCCGCCGCTTTTTGCAAGTTTTCGACGGACTCAGATACTTTCTCTGGAACGTTCTCCAACAGGAGATGATCTTCGGCTTTGCGAATACTCCCAAGATCTGGAAGATACTGTTGCGATCAAACGGATAGGTGAGAAGCAGCGGAACGCGATAAGCATTAAAATAACATAAAATTGACAGAAGGGGTGAATTTTGAAACCATTACCTCGGAGACAAACGCGGCCCATGTCGAGATGTGCAAAGTCGGTTCAACGATCTGGAGATTATTGTTTTTGGGGGTGTATTTCTTTGAGTGGAGTCGAGAATAATCCTCGTACTGCTCGGTGTGAATAGTATGCAATGTATCCACAAGTTCGGTGAAGCACTTGAGCATCTTTGGGAAATATTCGTTTTTCAAGTAGTCTGCTTCACCAAGATTCTTGTGAAGATTGTCGAGTCGCTCGTTGTCTTGCGTGATAAGCATGTACTTTGCATCGATAGCTCTGAAGATATCTACACGGCGGAAATCCCGGGTCGTGATGAAAGGCGATGCAGTAAAGCAGTCAGAGGCAGCAGTGTACATTTTGGGCACTGAACCAACGGGTCTCTTTTTTACGGGTTGCGCGCCAGGGCAAATGAATTTATCCATTGCGAGCATAATGCCTAAGAAGCGAGGATGCTCTGCTTTGTCCTTGTCCTTGGCGAGATCGATATACGTCTTGAACCATTGTGCAACAACGGTCATCTCGGTGTCAGCGTCAGGTGCAGGGATTTCAGGGCGACCAAATGACAATACTTTGTCGATGATGATTCCCGCTAAGAGGTGCTGAGGTACTGAAAAGAACGAATGAATTCGAAAGGCTGAATTAGAAAAGATAAGCAGAAGATAAATAAGGCCTGAATTAGAAGGAGAAGGAAAACGAAGGGAAGAATGAGAGAAAATACTGACCAATTTTCCCAGTTCTCCCAGTTCCTTGCACGGGCTGCTGTTTGGGTAGGTTTCTCTTCGGCATAGTATGAACGAAGTCCACGAACGGACAGCATCCCAGAGCCTGTTTATCAGCGACCACGAGTGCAAAAGGTTCGAAATCCTCGCCCGCTGCCATCGTCATCATGCCATGAATCACAAACATCGACTCGCCGACAAGACTGTCTGCCTGCCTTGGAGTCTTGAGGAGTGGGTACTCGTAAGCTTTTGGGATGATGCTCATGCTCCACCATCCCAGACCATGTGCACCGCTTGTTTCCTTCGAATACATATCTGCAAGGACTGGAACGCTGTAAAAGTCATTATCACAAAGCTTCCGGGCAAAGGAATAGGCCTGAGGAGGCCCTTCAACTGAATCCGCGCCCTCTTCGGAAGAAGAACTCATAACCCTGCATGTCACCATGCACAGAAAACACAAATTAAGAAACGTAAATCATGAATGATATAAATATAACACGGCCCTGCTAAACAACATCATATCATATCTTTAGTATATTCATCTCTGAGCAATGGAATTATGTACACCAAACTTTGGCCCGAGATTTTCCCGGTTACCGCAGAAGGGTTTTATAACTTCATTCCAGAGCCTAGGTACTAGGTTTGTCCGTTTGCACGGCCGCGCCATTCCCCCGTTCTAGAGATGAATAACAGCAGAATATTTGAGATGATTGCATAATTATACACAACAAAATACTACAACAACAAAATATACACAACACAATATGCACAACAAAATATGCACAACAAAATATGAATAAAAATATCATATATACACGTTGTGTCCTATTCCTCCGCCCGCAAGTACAGCGGCGAGGGCTCGCGGGTGAAGCCATGGCCACCCCGGATGCGGCCTCGGCCGGGGGGAGCACGGTGGGGTGCAACAGGCTCCCCCACGTAGAGCTCATAACGGTACGACCACCTCCAGATCATAGGAGGAGGTGGTGGGGGAGGAGGAGGCGGTAAAGGGGCAACTGGAAAATGGAGCGGCAGAGGAGCAACAAATGCAGAATCATATGCGGACCGACTCAGTCGGTTCCCGCACATCTCCAAGAACAGCATATGGTCCTCAGGGAAAGGAGTGACTTCTCGGGTTCGCTTTGGCATCTTTACCTTTAGCTATGTGTTTGAGAAGCTCTTGAGTTTAAGACCTATAAACAACAAAAACACAAAATTGATTTAGCCATGTCTTTGATTCTGCCGCGCTGAAAAGGAAGAGCTGAAGGTGAGCGACTCATCCGCGGATGAGTCGCCCGAAGAATAGAGGGAGCTGAAGGGCGACCTCATCCGCGGATGAGTCGCCCGAAGAATAGAGGGAGCTGAAGGGCGACTCATCC